>BQNB010170821.1:0-11007 GCA_026074375.1 Tanacetum coccineum | reverse complement strand
TTACAATAATATCGACGAATTGTTCAGAATGCAAGATACGCCTTTGTAAATTGTTCCAAGCTTAAATGTTCTCATGATACTCTCTTGAGCAAAACTGTTGGTTGCTAATCTTATATCTTTCGAGCTGAATTTTAAGTGAGAAAGATCTTTGAGGAAAGACTTTGTCTCTTTGCTGACATGGGACTCAACATGTGTAGATATGGAGGTCAATGATCCCTATATGTACCAAACAAGACAGCATTAACAAGTGTATATACGGAGGTCACGTTTCTAAAATTCCAGTAACTTACAACAACCGTAATAATTAAATAATTACCTTGTCATGGTTGGATGACTTAACTTCAACTTCGGCCGCAACTATTGAGTGCTCCTATAATATCATAGATAGAGTAATAAATAAATATTTTTACTCGTGTTAATACTAATATTATAAAAGAAAGATTAAAGAGAAAAAAACAGTCTTACATCATTTTGACGTTGCATTTGAAGTTTCAAGGCTTCCTCAAGTCTTGTGACAACCTCCCCTATATCTGGGCGTTGGGATCTTTCTTCATTCAAGGACAGTCATAACAATACGCTGTTTGTGCGTAAACGTTGAATTATGCGATGACATTTGATTCTCATAAGTATCCGATCCAGTATATTAATAGATCAAAAGTGTTTTCTCTGCTGGACTCTCTCTGTAATGGAAAATGGCCATTGGAATCAAATACTTATTATCTGGATGCTCTTCTATTGATTTCCTACCACAGAGTAGTTCAAATAATACTATCCCAAAGGAATACACATCTGACTTTTGGCTGACACTTTTAGTCTCAATATATGTTGGGTCTGTATACCCCGGGTTGTTGTAAACTATATCAGTATCGAAAGAAAGGTGCCTTTCAGATGCTTTAATCTTTATGGAACGGTCAAAATTTGATAACACGGGTTCCCAGTCATCATTTAATAAAACTGCGTTACTGTCGATGTCTCGATGTATTACACAGAAATCGCGTGGCTCGTCATAATGAATGTAGCTTATTGCATGCGCAACACCGACACATATCTCCAGTCTTTGCACCCATGTCAACAAAATCGGGTCACTTAGGTAATTGCTGAGACTTCCGCTTATCTGACGCTTGGAAATGATGATTTTCTCACCATTTTCATCACAAAACCCAACAAGAGAAACCAGATTTTTATGCTTGAGACTAGAAAGCAATGAAACCTCCATCCAAAATCGTTGTTGAATTTCATCATCCCCTTCCTTTTTAAACCTCCGAGCAAAGATATTAATCAACTCACCGGACAACAAAAGCTTCCCCCAGTATCTCTTTTCAAGATCAGTTGCTACCCGGATATCTTCTAGATCAAAGTTATCGGTGGCTTCCAGTATATCCGCAAGGGGGATTTTGAAGTGAAGAAGGTCATCGTGATTGGGTGAAGACATCATTATGATGAATCTGTTTACAAAAGGAGGCCAATGAATGAGTGTGAGTAGATGCGTTTTTGCTTATTCAATGGGCGGATGGATCTGCTTTCTGCAATATATATATAATAATAATAATAATCAATTTTTGCAATAAGTTGGACAACTAGCAATAAAAGAAGATTTTTCTTTAGGGTTTTTCTAACATGTGTCCCAGGGGCACATGATAAGGTGGAGACATAGGCTGCGTGTCACAGTCTCATTGGCCAGCAATCATTATTATTAATCATTATCAGGCCTCACAATCACATGCTAGCCAATTAAACTGTGACACGCAGCTGTCTGTCTCCACCTTAGAAAAACCCTTTTCTTTATATATATGTATATAATATAACAAACCCATAAGGCCATAAAATAACAATAACAGACTATTGTCTTTTTGACCAGATTACACCAATTGTATCTATTCGTTTGAGAAACTTCTTTTTCGTTGAATAATTTAAAAGTTTGAAAATAAATAGCTAAACATCAAACACATAGTAATATGAATTTGTAAATGTGATACGCAGTTTCTTAGCAAATACTATTAACAACACGAGAACCGACTTTAAGAGTTGCTGGTGGTTTTAAAATACAAATCAAGTTGCAAAAACTCTATACTTTAAAGGGATTAGAGATAGAAATTTGAAAAAGTTTTGTACAAGATCCAAGAATTAACTACGTAACAAGGATTTTTTTTATTTTTTTGAGCAAATAACTAGTAGTGTTTGAAATAAAACATAACAAAATTTAAAAACCACAAGAGCACAGAATCATGAAGCTGTGCTTTCTTGGTTAATATGTAGTTAATTACGGTAGAATATTAACTAAAGAGTTGTTTGTTTAAGCTTATTATGGGCTTATTGAACTTTTGAAAAACTAATAACCTTAATTTTTCCGGCTTAGGTGTTTGTTTAAGCTTATTATGAGTTTATTGAACTCTTGGATATCTAATAACCTTAAAAATTTTAGACTTGGAAGCTTATCAACTTGAGTTCACGAGTTCTTCGAAATTTCAGTCTCATAGGCTTTTCAGTGGTTAAATAACATCCTACAAACGCCTTCCAAAAAAAAGTTGTAATAAAAAGTTTAGGTGTTTTCACTATTTCTAGCTTTTATTCTTGTTCCAGCTTATTTTCTTTGCTTATTTTTATGTGCATTTGCTTATTCAGTGTTAGTGCCCAATCATAATCTTATCCTTGTCATATTCAAACACCAATCATCAATCGTCTCCCGGAATTTCCATTATCTAGCCTCGTTGGGACATAACGACCCGAGAACACCCATACTCTACCGGTTTCATGCTCTCGCGGATTTCGTCCTTGTTGAGTATAATACATGTTTGTAATATGTTTACATATTTAGGGGTGAGTTCGCTCTGAGTCCAAATTATTTATGAGTTTATTGAACTCTTGGATATCTAATAACCTTACGGCTTAGGTGTTTGTTTAAGCTTATTATGAGTTTATTGAACTCTTGGATATCTAATAACCTTAATTTTTTTAGACTTAGAAGCTTATCAACTTGAGTTCACGAGTTCTTCGAAATTTCGGTCTCATAGGCTTTTCAGTGGTTAAATAACATCCTACAAACGCCTTCCAAAAAAAAGTTGTATTTTTTGTGTAATCAACTTCTAATAAATCGGACAACTTGCACTAGAATACATGCATTGATTTTTGAACGCAACTTTATTAAAAAAAACTACAGGAGCTAGAAAGACATTAGCAAAGAAATAAGATAGGATTTTTTTACCAATATCTCCATGAAAAAACCCTATTAACATCTACTAGAACACCAATAAAAAGGACAAGAAACAAGGTCATCAAAAATCGTCGAACGATTAGGATGCGAAGCGTCAAGACCAACTGATTTCGAAGCCTCCAAATCCGCCACCAAGCAACATAAAAAACACCTTCTAAAATAGACTTGAGACGGGAAGAAAGTCGAAAGGATAAGAACCAAGCATCCCAATCCGAGAAAGAACAAATCTCCTGCCAATCCAAATCCCACCAACGACAAATTTTACGAAGAACAACCCGAGCCACGTCACATCGAAAGAAAACATGCTGAACATCCTCCATAGCAGCATTACAAAGAGGACACAGATGGGAATCCAACAAAACACCTCTACGGCTAAGATTGACTCTAGTAGGTAACCTATCACGACGAGCACGCCAAGAAAAAACATTAACTTTAATGGGAATGAATTTTACCCATCTCGTTGCAACATCCGACGAAGGGAGAAACAAGTCATCAATAAAGTTTCTGATGACTTTAACCTTGAACTCTTCATCTCCCGACAAATCACAAGTCCACCTATCTTTGGAAGACGAGAGGACAACCGAGTTTATAATTGAAGAAAGGTCATCCCACTGCTGTCCCCCCCGGGGGTTTCCCCCCCCCCCCCCCCCGGACCCCCACCCCACCCAAGCCCGGGACCCCACACTGTTAGTTGTTTTTTGTTTTTGTTTTGGTGATGGGGTTGTGTGGGTGAGGGGGGGATTATATAAATATTATATATTAAAAAAAAACCCAATATGCGCCCCCCCCCCCACCCCCACCTGGGGTCCCCCCCGGCCCCTGCTCACTCCATCACGCACGTCCCGGCGAAAGAAGCTGAGACCGAAGAAGCTCCATTTTATTAGCCAAACACAACTCCTTATCCAATTCGAGAGCAAACAAACGGGAAACCTGAACACAAAGAGGGGCATCAGCTAACCATATATCATACCAAAAACTAGTACAAGACCCGTCCCCAATCCGCTTCTTACAATGCGAAGAAAAATCAAAACCAGAATCTTTCAAAGATTTTACTTCACGTAAAATAGAGCACCAAATCGAGGGTTGATCGGTCACATGAAGATCAAACTTTGAGCCATAAATCGCTTGAATAACTTTACACCATAAAGAGCCATCGCCAGAAATGAAGCGCCACACCCACTTCAACAAAAGAGCACGATTCAACGCGAAGAAACTTGAGACACCAAGACCACCGTTCAGTTTGGACGCTAAGACATTGTCCCAAGCTACCCACGAAATCTTTCTATCCGAAGAATCAACACCGTTGAAGAACTTACTACGGATAGATTCCATAGTCTTCAACACGCCTTTTGGAACCTTAAAGATTGACATATAATAAGCTTGAGAGGCCCAAGAAACGATTTAAGAAGGTTCAATCTGCCGCCTATGGAAAGGGTTTTAACCTTCCATTTAGATAACCGGGCTTGGAGTTTGTTCACCAAGCCAACCCAAGCCGACTTCCAAGACATACACTCCCCAACCGTCACACCAAGATAACGAAGAATACATGCATTGATAATTGATTTGTGTCATTTAGTGCTAGTGAATTTAACAGCTCAATTCATTAAATGAAGTGATAACAAAGATTTTTTTTTTAAAATATACTAGACGGCTAGGATGATAATATCTAACAACAATCCTATCCTATCCTATTAGAGGGGAGGGAACGGAAGGCTGGTAGGTTGGCGCCAAGCCTTGGCGTGAGAAAGGCCGACGGCGCACGACTCCGTGGCTCGCGTCAAGCCTTCTCGCGCCGTGGCTAACAGCCCACGTCAAACTCAATTTTTTTTTTATATATTAAATCTATCCGTTAGGGGGAGCGGATATTCAAAAAAATACCCCCAAAATTACAATTTTACCCCTTAAAAAATCCTATAAATACCCCATTTTTATTTCATACTTCACACACACTTTCAATACATCTTCTACTTCAATACTTCTTTTTTTTCTTTCAAATATGGATCAAAATAATCTCAACGATTTTGACCCAACCGACACATACGATCATTATGATGCTTTCTTTCAACCCGACTATGATCGATATATGCGGGATTATGAGTCGTATCAACATTATGTGGGTTTGTGTGAGCAAGAAGCCGGGGGTTCGAGTGATGGTCCAAAGAGGAGGAGGACATATATATTTCGTGAACGAGAAGAGGCGGAACAAAGGCTAATCGACGACTATTTTGGTGACGACGAGTATGAACCGAAATATCCTGAAGAAAAGTTTAGGCGCAGGTATCGTATGAGTTCTACACTTTTTAATAAAATACTCAACGATATCTTAAGTTATAATGTGCAACCCCTGCCTGAGTACTTTAGGTATTTTAGAGTACGGATCGATGCGATCGGTCGTAATAGTATTGGTCCTATTTTAAAGTGCACATCCGCCATACGCCAAATGGCATACGGCACTGCACCTGATGCATTTGATGAGTATTTGCAAATTGCTGAACGTACTTCACGAGAATGCTTAGATCACTTTACTAAATGCATTCACGTTTTATATCATAATAATTTTTTAAGAAGGCCAACTGCAACTGATATTCAAAAAATATATCAATTGCACGAAGAAAAACATGGACTCTCGGGAATGCTCGGGAGTATCGATTGTATGCATTGGGATTGGAAAAATTGCCCAAAGGCCTTACATGGGCAGTTCAAAAGGAGTACTCATAAATACCCAACTCTTATGTTAGAAGTTATTGCTGATCAAAAATTGTGGATTTGGCATGCATATTTTGGGGTTCCTTGTACGAATAATGATTTAAATGTGTTATATGGTTCCCCATTATTTGATGATGAAATTGCTGATATAGCTCCAGAGTGTCCGTTTGTTGTAAACGGGCATACATATAGGAAAGGTTACTATTTAGCCGACGGTATTTATCCAGCATGGTCTACGTTTGTCAAAACGTTTTCTGTTGCAAGGGATGAAAAATCCTTGAAGTTTAAGAGAGTTCAAGAAGCTGCAAGAAAAGATATTGAACGGGCATTCGGAGTCCTACAAGGTCGTTGGGGTATTATACGACAACCCGCGCGTGCAATGCAAATCAACACCCTCAAGAGAATCATGTATTGTTGTATAATTTTACATAACATGATATTGGAAGACGAGGGATTTGAAGTTAACTTCAGAGATATGTTCGTGAATCCAGCACCGAACATTGTTAGAGACTGGGTCGAAAGATGTGACTTACATGTTAGGAAGACAAAAGAACTACGCGATAGGAAAACACACACCGATCTTCGACAAGACCTTATGGAGCATCTATGAAATAATGATGATGAATAGTTTGTGTTTTTATTTATGTAATGTTTAATAATGTTTAAGTTTTATGTAATTTTTAAGTTTTATGTAATGTTTTAATATGTTTTAATTGAATAAAATTTAATTTGAGTTTATTTAAAAAAAATGCTATGGCACCAGAATTCTGGTGCCAAACCACTCCCACTAAATTCTGGTGCCATGGCATTTCTGGTGCCAAACTCCATTTTGCTGACGTGGCACCACTTTTGGAGTTTGGCACCAAAAGTTTGGCACCACGACTCCCTGTGCTCTTAGAAAATGGGTTTTGCTAACCAATGCTCAATGGACAGAGGTTAGTCTGTAACTAATATACATAAACTTTCCTAATTAACATAAAAATGCATTAAATACACATTAAATAAACTTATAAATTGCTATATTTGAACATGATTTTTTGACTTGAATGGACCCTTATCTATTATATTAAAAGATACATCCCCTTAATTTAATGGGACTATGTCCATTAAAAAATTTAACCCTCTGTTTGTGTATTGTGTAGGTATTTAATACGAAGGTGAAGGGTTGCTAACTTATGAAATTGTCCAGGCATCTCAAGCATTTATACCTCACAAATCAATTCCTAAGCACCATTCAACGATTCAAACATTTGATAAACCATGATATTAAACCCACAATTTATACATAATCACACTTCAGACAATCCAAATTACAGGTGCGGCTAGGGTTTTATATTGTGAAATATTGAGGGACAAATTCGTATGCTTGTGTGTTTCACGGCCTCGAGTCATAATTATAAAGACAATGACACCGGTATGTTATTGATTTTTACAATTTTTTATATCATGACCTGTTTATTGATTGATTTCCACTGAAAATATCAACTTTGGGTTTCGATCCAAGCTAAGATGGGGATGATTTATAAGTTTGTGGGTTTGAATTTTTAAAAAGTAACTGATAACTTTTTGTGTTTTTTAAAATTGGGAAATTCTGGAGTTCTTGAGTGTATTACCCCCTTCATCTGAGTCTCAAAGTCTGTTATCGGGTTGATCGAAGTTTACAAATGACGAAAGCAGTTCGAATTGTATTTGCACTAACATCCATAAGTCCATGCTGAAATTGCAAGATGTCATTGATCTAATACATTTATTTTTGCTGGATTTGGAACCCCTATTCATAACCATCAAAAGGATTCTTAAAAACGACGACCATAATGCATCTTAAAAGCTCGTATGATCCCGCGTCACAAGGTTGAATTTTTAAGTATGTGTTTGGTGGCAAAAAAAAATATTCAACATTTGTAAGCCTTCCAATAATTTTTGGATGGAGCAGGGCAATTCTCCACAATCAAGTGGATTTTTCTTCCAACCATTTTTGTATCAATGTTGGCGAACAATATTCTTAAATAACACACCAGTAATCAGCTCGTTTGTTAGCTCCGGTACTCACAGTTAGACTGTTCAAGTTTACATTCTTGACAGCACCTTTGTTTAGCATATTTTCCCAATAATCCTTTTTTATAATAATCCATAATCAATATCACAAATATGTTTTTGATGTCGAGGATGGTGAGAATATGTAAGGATGGTGGAGCGGTTTTGGAGGGTAGTACCGCCGGTGTCGAGGAGAGAACAGAGGAGACGGACACGTATAATACTACGTGTTTTGTTGAAAGAGAGAAATTATCAATGGAGGCGGTGAGATAGTGAGAACTGGACGTGAGAAAGAGTTGGGCCGGGACAGGCTAGCAATAGGCCGGTTTCTGGGCCGGGTAAAACCGGGTAACGGGTCAGGCGGGTACAACCCCGCTGGGCAAACGGTTTTCCTAGTCTTTCATTTTATTTATATCATCTTTCTTGTGTAGTAGTAACCAAAAGGGACGATTTAAATTTACTAATCAAATAAAATATCTTTCTTATATGGCAACTAAAAGGCGATACCAAATTAGAACACTCCCAAACAAATGTTATGATGACGTGAGGTAATATTCACAAGCCAATACTAAAAGTCAATAACAAATTCGATGTGAGGGAATATTCACAAGCCAATACCAAATTCCAACGATCGGAAACAAATGTTACAAAAATAAAACTTACAACAGGTTACGTGAAGGAATATTCAACCGACGACGAACACCAACAAGTTTTACCAACAAACATGTTCAACTAAATAAATTCACGTATACAGGTCGTCGGCTCTTGATACCATGTGAAAACTAAGGAACCGACTAATTTGTATTAATTGATACAATAATAAACTAGGGAGAATACAAAAGTATTTATAAGATAAAATAAAATATTTTTAATGTCCATAAAGTGATACATTGAACACAAGAAGCATAATAAGGTGGGAGATTGAAGGTTTCTTTCAAATTGGGTCGTTCATTTGATATACATGCATTGTATACAATAATTAATAAAATATTAATTAATATATAGAGAATTTTTCTTCCAACCATTTGTATACTATAAATTAATAAAATATTAATTAATATATAAATTAATAATTATTAATTTATCGATTAATTAATAACTCTTTTAATTAATAAATTTTGGTGGTCCCAAGTGTATTATTTTATAGAGTTTCTACTGTACTAGTCTATAATAGTAATGGCTTAAGTCAAATACATCTATGTGATAGGGAGACACGAAGGATGTTTTGATAAAATTCTTGTAGCTAAGAGGAATTGCTAAAAATAGTATTAGATAAATGAAAATCTCAAAATATATCAACAAATAATTAATCGAACAACCCAATAATCGAACCGATCAACAACTCTACTAATTAGAATGATATGAAAATGCTGAAATGTCGGCCCAACATAAGAATTAAATATCATCTCTAAGATGTTTCCAATTCCAACTCGATTGGTGAGTGGGTAAAGTGCTATACGAAGCCCATTTAAAATATGGGCCAATGGGCCAGTTTAGTTTAATTCATTATTTTTTTATGAGTTAAGTAAATTTTTGATTATTGTGGTTTGGTGCATTTTTCACTTTTGATTTAAAGTTCAAAAAAGTTTGATTTTGGTCTAAAAGGTATACTTTTGTTCCACTTTTGGTTCAATTTTCGTTGACCGTTAGTTTGACCAGTTAAAAAGATATATAATGACTAAAATACCCTGTTTTTAACATTAAAAATGATTAAAATGCCCTCTTTTCATTTTATTATTTTGTTATTTCTTATCCCTTTTTTCCTCATCCACCCACAGTTATTCCAAATTCTAACCAAAACACACAAACATAAATAGTCCCATTTTTTCCCTATATCTTAGCAAAAAGAAAATTGAAAACACACCAGTTAAACAAAAAAAACCCACCCTAATTTTGTAAGAAACCAACCACCACTAACAACATCACAGCCAAACCCATTGGAAGACAAAAATCAGCACCACCGAGGGAATGTGGTGGTTCGCCAGAAGTGGTGGTCGGGTAGTTGAGATGGTGAAGAGAAAAGGAGAGAGTGAGATAGAAGATGAGAGTCGTTTTTAGTTTGTTCTTGTATCTGTGATTGGTTACCAGTTAGTATGTAAGTGGTTGAGCTGCGTATATTCCCAAACAGAAAAAGAATTTTAAACAAGAATCAAAACCCATCTTGATGTGTGATTCGTGGGTTTAGGATTCAAGATTTGTATCTTGATGTGTGATTCGTGGATTTATATCAAGAAACAAAAAAACCCATCGTGGATTTGTATCTTCAGAAAAACGAGCTTGCCGGAACGGTAAACCTATTAACTTAACTTTCTTTGAGTTGAAATACTAGGGTTAGGGTTTTTTATTTTTGTAAGATTTGGGGGTTTTGGGTTTTTTGTTGAAGTTGAAGATCGTTATTGATGGGTTATTGTTTATAGGGTGTTTCCCGGCGATTAGGTTGCAGAGGTGGAGGTTAGGAGGAGGTGGCGGCGAGGTGCGGTTAGGATTTGATTGGCAGTGGTGTTTGACAACAAGGTAGATTGCAGAAGAAAGCGGAGGTGGCGTCGGAGAAGAGGGCATATGTGGCGGTCTGCCGGAGGTGGTGGTGGTCTGCCGGAGGTGATGGTGGCAAATGAAGAGGATGAATAAAAAGTGAAAGAGAATTTGTGTTTGTATTAAAAAAATGTGTTAGTGATAATATATAATAAAAAGTATGAGTTTTTATTTAATAAAAAGAAAAAGGTAATATATTGAAAAGACAAAATACCCTCCTATTTAACAGTCAAACTGACAGGGTTAACGGAATTGGACTGAAAGTGAAACGAAACTATGTCTTTTAGACCAAAATCAACACTTTTTTGAATTTTGGACAAAAAGTGAAAAACGCACCAAACCTCAAGGACCAAAAATGTGCTTAACTCTTTTTTTATTTTGTAGCAGAGTTTAATTCATAATTGCTAACATAATTTGTGCATATTTTATTTTGAGTAAAGTGCAAAATACATCTCTATGGTTTACGAAATGACCGTCTTACTTCCCTCGTCAATACTTCGCGCAGATTTCAGCCATCCGCTAGT
>BQNB010170819.1:0-13634 GCA_026074375.1 Tanacetum coccineum | reverse complement strand
GATCCTTTATTTGCTTCCGCTATTCTATGCTTTGATGTTATGGTTTAATATAATTGTTATGAAAGTATAAAACCATCAAAAACCTGAACATTTTTAGACTGCATCAACATTGGAGTAGCACATATAGTCAAATGCACAACCTTACATCAAATACAAGCTAGAAACCTAAGCATAAACATATAACATCCGACCAGAAATGCGAATGACATATTGCTAGCTAATATGCCTTCTTTGTCTTGCAAAACGATAGCAGAAAAAGGCGTGAGTTCCAGCCATATAGAGAAGTTAATCATCTGTAATCATTTCCAATCTATCATGTAGCGCTTATTCACATAATAAATGTCCTCAAGATGTTCCTTTGCCCATGGTCCCAATATATCTATACTAAGCCCAAGTGTATGCAAATTTTCGCAGATATATCCCAACGAAATCACATCTTCCCAAGAGATGTTGTGACACGAGAACAAATTAATTACTTCCAGTGTCGGGTGATCATAGAAAACATCTGTAATAGTATCTAGACCAATTTCATCACAACCCGACAAATCAATTGTCGTCAGCTTCAAACAGTTGCTTCAATATCTCAATATTTGTTAACTGAGATATCGCCACGATATTAACCCCACACTTTGACAAATCGAGATTAGTTAGACAATGCATTTCTTTCAAGTAGGTAATGCCATTATCAGTAAGCATATTGCACTCAGCCAAACAAAGTGTGTCCAAACAATTCTTTAGATCACCGCTTGCTAGTTTTTTTAAAAAAAACCGGTTTTAACCGGTTAAAAAAACCGGTCAACAAGGAAGTCAAACTAGCCGTTTCAATTGTTTAAAAAAAAAAATCGGTTTTAACCGGTTTTTTTCGGTTTTTAAAAAAAAAAAATTCACAACGGCTACTAGCCGTTTAAACCCGGGTTTACCCGGTTTTTTAAAATAACCGGTTTTAACCGGTTTTTTTATTTTTTTAAATTTTTTTTTATAACCGTTATATGCGTTTTAAAAAAAAACCCGGTTTTAACCGGTTAAAAAAACCGGTCAACACTCCACAGTAAATAGCCGTTACAAATTTTAAAAAAAACCGGTTTTAACCGGGTTTAACCGGTTTTTTTGGTTTTTAAAAAAAAAAATACCCAACGGCTAGTAGCCGTTATACTAGTCGATTTTTTGGTTTTTTTTGTGTTTTTTGATGATTTTAGGGCATGGATTGGTAGTATAAATACATGTAATGGGTTGGGGTTGAAAACACATCAAAAACACTCACTAATCTCTCTTTTTCTCTCTAATCGTGATATATATACTCTAATTTCTCAAATCCCTCTATAATGGAAAACTCACAATCACAACAAGCTTCCACTAATCCCTCCATTTCTACTAGCCATGTACGAAAAGTTTACACAAATGAAGATGTGGTGCGAATTAGACCAACTACGAGAAAAGGCGATGTTTGGTCTAATTTTGATATGTGTATTATGATCGATGGGGTGGAAAA
The DNA here is from genome assembly GCA_026074375.1 of Tanacetum coccineum. Lineage (NCBI taxonomy): Eukaryota > Viridiplantae > Streptophyta > Magnoliopsida > Asterales > Asteraceae > Tanacetum > Tanacetum coccineum. The sequence continues at coordinate 12,145 of BQNB010170819.1, read as the reverse complement.
GACGCGTTGCAAGAAATGTATGAAATTTTATAACCCCACGTCTAACACTACACTCCGGACTCATAAGCACGATTGTAATGCGGTTAGCCAAAATGATACGTCACAAGGTACTATTGGTGCGGATGGTCAAGTTTTTATATTTGATAATGATGCGGTTCGACTTGATTTTACGAAGTTTGTCATTCAACAAGCGCTTCCATTCAACCACTTCGACAACGTCAAGCTTACGGAGATCATCAAAAGGAGGCTACAACCGCGGTATCAACATGTAAGTCGTACTACTCTTAGAAGTGATGCTTTTAAATTATGGGAAACGGCTAAAAAAGATATTATTGATGGTTTTCGTGATTATAAATATGGTGTTTCTATAACTACGGATACTTGGACCGCACCACATGGTACGGCAAATTCTTATTTAGCCGTTACGGCTCATTGGTTTAATCCCGAATCTTGGTTATTAATGAAACGGACAATTGCTTTTAAACTATTTGGTTATCCTCATACGGGATCTAATTTAAGAAAAATTTTACATGACACTTTAATTGAATATAATTTAGATGATAAAGTTTTTACGATTTCACTAGATAATGCATCCAATAATACTAGAGCTATGGATTTGTTAAAATTACGTATAAAACCCGTTTTAGATGGTCTTTTTTTTCATTCCCGTTGTGTTGCTCATGTTATAAATTTATCCGTGCAAGCGGCATTAAAAATATGTGATAGTTTAAGGATGAAATTTAGGGGTTTATTAGTAACTATATATAGTTCGAGTAACGAACGACAAATGAACTATAGACGTTTTCGTAAACAATGTGGTGAAGAACCCCTAGGACCTTGCTATGATAATAATACTAGGTGGAATTCTACTTGCATGATGTTTGAAAATATATTACGACAACGTGAGACTTTAAACGCTTTTAATGAAACACTTGTTAATAGAAATAAGTCCGTTTCGATAAGCGACCAAGATTGGGATTTACTAAATGATTTAACTATTTTTTTACAAGTTTTTAAAGTGGCAACAACTATATTATCGGGTGTTTATTACCCAACTAGCTCATTAGTTTTAAATCAAATTTATGCTATGACGGAAAAATTAGACGAATTAAAAACCTCACCTAGTCAAATGTTTAGAAGAATGGTTAAAGTTATAAAAAAGAAATTTGTAAAATATTTTGCTAATTTACCTTTGGTTTTTACTTGTTCCGCCGCACTTAATCCATGTTTAAATGTTGGAGGCGTAGAACTTTTAATAACAAGAATAATGAACAATTTAGACTTATCCTTTGGGTTAGACGCTGACAACCCCGACCCCAACTATATAAACTCCCAAATTTTTATATTTAACGATAACTTTAAAAAATTATTTGGAATTTATGCAACAAAATATGGTCAAATACAAAACCCAATTGTTGATCAAATGCGGGCCGGATCGTCCCGAATGGCAAGTGACATTAATATAAACCTTTATAATAGTTTATTTGAAGACGCTACAAAGCGTCAACGAACATCGGCCCCAACAAGCGAGTTGGGACAATATATGGCTACAAACTTTTTAATAACTTTAAGGCCCGAAGAGTTTACAAACTTTGACATTTTGGCTTGGTGGAAAGAAAGAGAAATCCAATTTCCAATTTTATCCGCTATGGCTCGTGACTTATTAACGGTCCAAGCTTCGACGGTAGCTTCCGAATCGGCCTTTTCTATTAGCGGTAGAATTATATCGGAAAGAAGGTCAAGACTAACCCCCGAATCCGTGGAAGTATGTGTATGTTTGAAAGATTATTTGGACGGAGTAGATAGGGTACAACATGAAACATCGTTGGAAGGTCCGATATTAGAAGACGTTGAAGAAACTATAGCAAGAGAAGAAGTTGAATTAGGGATATCACCTCCGAATACCGAATTAGATGAAGGTGAGTTTGAAGACTTAGATATTGAACACGTAGATGTAGAAGAATTTTTGGAAGATTTAATGGATTGAGTATAACGGGTGATGGCAATGCCGAAGCTCGACATACTTGAGTACACTAATATGTTTTCGGGTGATGGCCATGCCGAAGCTCGAAATGTATTAGTATTTAAATATTTTTAGTTGTATAATTGTATTGTTTAAATAAAAGTTATGATTGTATTTTTTAGTATGTTTCCGGTGCAAATAAAAATTTATGATTGTATTTGTTTAGTATGTTTCCGGTGTATTGTTTAATTAAATGTTTGATAATTAACAAGTTTATTAAATAAATGTTCGAAGTTTTAAATTTCGAAAAAAACCGAACCGAACCGAACCGGTATAAAAACCGATTCCGAACATTTATAACCGAAAAAAACCGATTTCAAAAAAACCGATAAAACCGAAACCGGTTATTAGAAAAACCGGTTTTTTTAAAACCGGTTTTTTTTAAACCGGTTTTCTAATAACCGAAAACCGGTTTTAACCGGTCGATTTGCATCTCTAGGGGGAGGGAATATATTGTTTTCTTTTTTTTAAGTTAAGAGATTAAAATGAATCCTAATCTCATAGTAAACTCTTTTTAATTACACTTAATCCCCAAGAGTTTTTCTTTTTCTCTTTTCCTTCCCTCGTAGCCGGCATAAGGACCAAAAAAATAGGCTTCCCATTTGTTTTGGTCCAACTCAATTATTAAGTCCATTACTCAACAATTATTAGCCCGTTAATTAATTAATTAGTCCAACCAAGTAATTAAACGCCCGTTAGCCAAATGTAAGATACATAATCAATATAAATAACATAACTACAATAATTGTATTACAAGAATTATAAATAATGATACCTCTACGTATACGTGTGTAACCCCATACACGCACATAATTCTAGCCATATAATTATTTATTATGATTTGAGCACTCCCCAACAGCCACGCCAACCTCCTGAAAAGAGAAGACTTTACCCAGTTTGAGTTTGTGTGGCGGTGGATTCAAAACTAACGAATTAGTCGACAAAATGTCAAAAACCATGGTTACCCAAAAAACTAGACGAACTATTACATATAAGACACCCAATCATCACATCCTTAAAGTTGACTGTGCGATTTATAATATTATATTGGATAGTTCTTGCCAGGATAACCACTTCTAGGGCAACACAAACCTTGTTGAAGATTCTTATAACCACCCGATGAAGGATGTCCACCACATATACCATCTGGAACTGATATGTTTCAAAAGCTTTAAATTTATAATGACTGAAAATACCAATTTTATTATAAGGAAACACACGGGTAAAAGTATAACCCACGTATGTAGTATAATCTTTAGGTAAGACCAGGTCGTCCACGGGGATTTGCGTAGTGTCGAATAATCAGCTGAAAAATAAACTTTAACAAATGTAAGAAATATGACTACTCGGATAATTTCATATAATTCATAAGCAATGGTAATAGTTATGATTTTAGACTTAGGACTTTAATTAACAAAAAGTATTTTCTCGTCAGAAAATGTTTTCATAAATTAACTTGTTTAACTTAAGACTTATGTTTAGCTAACTCGATCAGATGTGTCACTCAAATAATCCAGTCACTATTATGTCAAATCTCTTTTTGTTTATCAAATAACGTAAGTGGATTTCTCGTCACAGACGATAAAGATCATAGACAAACCTTTAAAACTATATAGATCACAACAGGTATTTCGACCTATACCGGTGTGAGTATACAATCAAAGTTGATAATCAAAGTTGACAAGATCAGAAACGATAGGATTATAACAAAAGCTTAAGATTAGCAAGATCATAATTATACCAAATGCTTATTCATTATATTATTTTCAGCGAGTAGTCATAAGAGATTTAGCCTCTTATGGCTATGAAGTTCATAACAAGATTAAATTGATAAACAAGAAACATACTGTAACCGGGTAAGAGTATGGATCAAAACTTTCTCGTAACAAGTATGGAATCTAAGTACACCCTTTTATTCTTAGAACTATGATATCGTTCTTCCTCGTTCTTCTTGATTTGATCTTGAACCTTCAAAGTTTTATGGTGTTTATGGTGTTTTATGGATTAGTAAAAGGTTGGGAAGGTTTAGGACATTTCAAGGAAAAGTGATAATGTGTGAGATGAGAGGAGATGGGATTGTAAGTGAGTTGATGAAATGTGTGAGAATTTTGGCTCTATTTATAGGCAAATTTTCGGGTAGAAGTGTGTTAATGCGACAGTATTTAATGACTTTATGTATTTTGCGTAGCCAGATGGAAAGTACGGCGCACAATTTTGTAAGTGCGACGTACTTGGGGTGTTAATGCACTATATTGACCGGGCCTTTAATTCTTTTGACTTTGGGGAGAAGTGTGGAGCACAAAGGGTAAGTGCGATGCACATTTGCATTTTTCAGCTTGAGACTTTATCTTTTCTTGTATCTTGCTTTTCGAAGTGTATAAGTACTTGATCTTTACTTTATTTGAGCTGATGATGCCTTCAAGTGAACTGATCGTTGTCAATAGTATATATATATAATATAGGTGAATCGGCAAACAAACCAACTCACAAATAAGATATAATTCAGGAAGTATCGACTTCGAAAGTAACTCATTCTAGTCGTTTCCCGGGTCGTTTTTGTTCCTGACGAGGTGTGAATTGAACTTCGTGTTGACGTTTGTGATCGGGATTTTGAATTGATTAAGATTTTTGATTTTGGATTCTAAATTCTACAAATGAAATGCAAAAACAAGTAAAGGCAAGCTAGAAATGAAAGCAATTAAGAATTACACACGAAAACAATAACGGGAATCTAAAAACGCACCCTAAGCTGTTTTATAAGACTATATCCCCACAGATTCAAACTAATGAAAGACAAAACCTTAAACAACTATTTTAAACTTTGAAAACTTATCTAAACTGACTTATAGGCTCAATTTAAGCTTGCTAAATTTTGTTTGATGACCCAAATCAGATTTAAACCCATTTTGACCCATTATGCCTCCTTATCCTAAACACCCTTTTAAGTTCATAAAGAAATATTTTAAGCTTGAATAAGCCTGTTTTTAAGCTTAAAGTTAAAATACTAGTATATGAATAAGTTAATTAAGACCTAATAAGCAAATTTAAACCTTAAATAAGCACTGAATAATAAGCTGTTTTGGGCTTATTTAAGCAGTTTAATGGGATTTCAAATCAAAAGTCATAAAAATTAAAACATAAACATGATAATAATTTAATAAGGCAGAATAAGCAAAAAAATTAAGCACAACTAAGACTGAATAAGCAATAAATAAGCAAATGCATAAAATAAAGCTTAAAATGAAATAGAAGCTCACTTTTATTGCTCAACTTGAGAGTACAAAGCTTTGGAAGTATAATAGCTTATAAATAAGCTTGAAAACAAGTGCAAAACTGTAAATAAATTTGCTAAAAGGAAAAATAAGCAAAAGATGACAAAAAGATGTTTTTCTTCGAATGAAATCCTCCCTATTTATAGGGAGGTCTTATGCTTCTTGTGAGGAAAGACAGCATGGGGCCTTTAATACTTTAAATCATTCCAACAATTATTTTAGGAAAGCTTAAATCACCATTAAAACTGAATCTTTGACTTTCCTTCTCATCAAAACACGTTTTCTTAATTTTAGAGGGTCTTGAATGTGCCAGCGTGGTGTGAGAGTGATGCTTGAACACGTTTGCATCAATGGGAAGGTGGTTTGGGCTTGGTTATGTCTTTCCCGCCCTTTTCGGGTATTATTTTATTATAATTCAAACTTGGGGGATAAAGGGATAACGGGGTTAAGGGTTGTTAGCTATAAGGACTGTCGGCATTAGTCCTTAAGGGCTAACGGTGTAATTAGGCAAGGACTAACAGTGTTAAGTCCAGGGACCTCTGGTGTAATTGATTGTAACAGGGTTATGGGTTAAAGATTGGGCTTTTGGGCCGGTTTTGTTTATTTTTGGTTTTGGGCTTTTTTTTGTTGGCTTTTGATATAAAAGGCTTAGTATAGATGGCATAATGGACTGACTTGGCCTATTAACTTGGATTTGGTTGGCCCACTAAGATGCATACGCTTTCGGCTTTGGTTTTCCTCGCTCTTTCCAATCTCGTGCTTGGTTTTGTTTGGTTTTTTCCTTGTTTTTGTCATTTTATGAATATCCATTACCTGTATCCATTACCTGCACAGTAAATACACAAAACAAGCATATATTTGGCATTTTAAGTCCGTTTTTGGTCATTTAAGCTTGTTTTATTTATGAAAAGGTATGTGTATTTAAGCACATACCATGAACCTGCAAGTATTTCATCCTATTAAGTATCAAAAGTTTACGAGAAATGTTAAAATATATATAAATAACGCCGCCAAAAACATGTATAATTTAGGCGTTATCAAATCCCTCCACACTTAGCTATTGTTTGCCCTTAAGTAATTAAAAGCGAGAAAAACAAGATCATTTATCATGACGTGGATAAAATTTAGATTTTACAAGTATTTACATGTTTAGATAACTTTTCAGGCATTAACACATAACATAGCACCTCACAGGAGAATGTGTTTGATTTTTTTTAATTCACTCGAGCCACTCAGATAGGGTTTATAATTTTAGAGACTCAGAAGCACAGACATAATCTAGATAGCTACCATAGGCTTGTACGAGACACATAAACATGCCCGTTGCGGCGTGAGCACCTAGACAAAAATCTCAAAGAGGTAAAACTTGACATCGATGAGGGTGAATAGCATATACTGATCTCATGTGCAAAACTTAAGCCTTTATTTCTTTGAACTACTTTTTTTTATATCATGATAACTAAGGCTTGGCACAGAACTTTTTCTTTCAACTTTGACTTCTTCACTTAGATACTTGAGCAACTAGCACTAAAAGGGAGTGCTTTCGGGTACATGAGCTATATGGGATTTATTTTATCTCTTATCATATGATTTGTCTATAAATTAACCTTACTGCGGTTTACTAAATAATAATCAAATACAAGTTCTTAAGCTTCTAAATTACCGACTCACTCAAATATAATTTTCAACCAATACCTATTCTAGAAAAGGCGACAAATTACAAATACACAGCTGTAACGGCGGATGAGACACTTGCAATTGCAGGCTAAAGGCATCAATTATCTTAGGTACCAAAGGTGGGTACCTGAATTTTCTTAGGCTAAAATTTTTCACAATTTAGTGGACTAATTTTGTGCTAGCTATAATGTCAATCCGGTTGAATTTGCCTTACTAAGAGCATTTTTTATTTTGAAAGCATATATATATATTAAGACCTTCGTTAAAATATCAGTTGGAAAATTTTTTTGGTATGGCAAACATGGAGGGATATGATTAATTTTTCCTATTTGGCTCCCCTCCACACTTAAGTTGAACATTGCCGTCAATGTGATAACTGATAAACTAAAAAATAGGGAAAATTAAGGGAAACTGTACTTACCGGGTCAAAGAGATATATAGCTGCGAGAGAGCTATCCTTGAGCATACTTCATAATTTTCTAGGTTTGACTTATATTACCTGCATAAAAGTAAACACACAAAAGAACAAAAAAAGAAAATATTTTTGGGTTTTTTTTAGAAAAATAAATAAAGGATATGAGTGGAGGAGGGACTCCTCCACACTTAAGTAAAGCACGGGTTGCCTCCTAAGAAGCGCTTAATTTTTTAGGAGAGTCGTTAGCTAGACTCCTGCTTCTGGAGTTCATTCTTTCAGAAAGAAGGGAGTGACTACTTCCCTTAGGTCATTATATTCTTCTTCTTCATGATATAACTTGAGTCGATGGCCATTAACAATAAATTTTTTTCCATCTTTTCCATATAGTTCAACATATCCGGATGGATATTGTTGTTTCACTACGTATGTTCCTAGCTAGCGAGATCTAAGTTTCGGTTGTATGAATTTGTACTTTGAGTGAAAAAGTAATACTTTGTTTCCGTGTTTGAATTCTTTTCTCATTTTGAGTTTCCTGTCGTTCCAGACGTTGGTTCTTGCTTTGTACAGACGAGAGTTTTCATAGGCTTGATGTATGAGTTTGTCTAATTCGTAAAATTGAAACGTTCATTTTTCACCAGCAGCGATGAGATCTGGGTTACAGTTCTTCAGGGCCCAGTATGCATGGTATTCGATTTCAAATGGCAGGTGATAGTTCTTTCCATATATGAGTTTGTACGGTGTTGTACCGGTTGGTGTTTTGTAAGCTGTATGAAAGGCCCACAGAACGTTGTCAAGTTTTCTTGACTAGATAGCAGGATTGTCTTTAACATTCTTTTTAAGAATTCTTTTAAGAGCTCTGTTTGTGTTTTTCAACTTGGCCACTTGTTTGAGGGTGGTATGATGTAGAGAATCAGTGGTTAACTCCATATCTTTCATTGTCTTTTCCATTATTTTATTGCAAAAATGAGTTCCTCGGTCTTTTATTAGAGCTTTGGGCATTTCGAAACGACAGAATAGTTTCTTCATAAAAGTAATAACAACTCTGGCATCGTTTGTTGGCAGAGCTTGTGCTTCGGCCCACTTAAATACATAGTCAACAACGACTAAGATATATTTGAATTTGTATGATTTTGGAAAGGGTCCCACAAAATCAATACCTCATATGTCGAAAATTTCGCATACTTGAATGTTGTTTAAGGGCATCTCATCACGTTTTAAAATATTTCCTATCTTTTGACATGCTTCGCATAGGCGGACTTGAGTATGAGCTTCTTTGATTATGGTTAGCCAGTAAAAACCTGAGTCTAAGACTTTTTTAGTAGTTGTGTTCAGTCCATAATGTCCACCAGTTGGTCCGTGGTGACATTGATCTAAAATGTTTTGAGTTTCTAGTAAAAATACACATCGTCTGATCATACCGTCTGAACTCTGAACATACCTTGAAGAGGTAGGGTTCCTCCCAGAAGTAGTGTTTGATGTTAGAGAAAAAATTGTTCTTTTGTTGATACGTCATTCCTTTAGGTATGATATCACTTACTAAGTAGTTTGCAAAGTCTACAAACCATGGGTCGTCTTCAGTGTTTATCTCCATAAGAGTTTCTCCAGGAAAGTTATCATCGACTTCACTGTCATCACTTGTTTCTTCTTTTTCGATTCTTGATAAGTGGTCGGCTGTAACATTTTGTATACCTTTTCTATCCTTAATTTCTATGTCAAATTCTCATAAGAGCAGGATCCAACAAATAAGGCGTGGTTTAGCATCTTGTTTCTTGAATAAGTGCCTTAGAGCTGAATGATCAGTGTGCACGATTGTTTTCGATAACACCAGATAGGATCGAAATTTATCAAAAGCAAAGACTGCAGCCATAAGTTCTTTTTTAATGATTGTATAATTCTGCTGAGCTGCGTTAAGAGTTTTGCTTGCAAAAGTATATCGGATGAATATTTCTACCTTCTTTTTGACCTAAAACTGCTCCGACTGCAAAATCGCTTGCATCACATATGAGTTCGAACGGGAGACTCTAATTTGGGCTTACGATCACAGAAGCACATGTGAGCTTTTCTTTTAATAATTCGAATGCGTTGTGACATTCTTCATTGAATTCGAACGGAGTATCTTTTTTGAGCAACTTGGTGAGAGGACAGGCAATTTTTGAGAAGTCTTTAATAAATCTTCGGTAGAAACCGACATGTCCTAGAAAGCTTCTAATTCCTTTGATATTAGTGGGTGGTGGAACTTTGAAGATTACGTCGATCTTTGCTTTGTCGACTTCAAGACATGCTTCAGATACTTTGTGTCCAAGCACAATTCCTTCTTTGACCATAAAGTGACATTTTTACCAGTTAAGGACAAGAAGTGCATCTTCGCAACGTTGAAGCATTTTATCGAGATTGTTTAGGCAATGACCAAAAGAGCTTCCAAAGACGAAGAAATCGTCCATGAATACTTTGACGGATTCTTCGATCATGTCATGAAATATAGCCAGCATGCACCTTTGGAAAGTAGCTGGAGCATTACATAAACCAAAAGGCACTCTTCTATAAGCGTATGTACCAAAAGGACATGTGAACGTTGTTTTTTCTTGTTCCATAGGATCGATTGGTATCTGAAAATATCCAAAAAAGCCATTAAGAAAACAGAAGTATTTATTTCCTGCGAGTCTTTCTAACATTTGATCCATAAACGATTGGATAAATGATACATGTATCAAGTAGTTTAACTATTTCTTTTTTAACAACTTCTTGCATGTTTGGGTTTAATCTTCTTTGTTTTTGAACAACTGGTTTTTTGTCTTCCAGGAGTTGAATTTTATGTTTACAAAAAGATAGACAGATTCTAGGAATGTTTATGGTTTTCCAAGCAAAGGCTTACTTATAATTTTTAAGAACAGATACGAGTTTGTTTTTGTCTTTTTCTGAAAGTTGAGATGATATGAAAACAGGAAGAAAAGAGGGTTCTTCCAAGAATACATATTCTAGGTTATCAGGAAGAGGTTTGAGTTCAAGATCTATAGGAGGTTCTTCAAGAGATGTTTTGATCTTGTAATCGGTGTTAAAGGTAATTTTTTTGAATGGTGGTTCTTCGTGTCAAATTAGATTCAGAAATTTTCATCGCAATCCATTGCCATAGAACTCATGAATTCAACAAAGAGTTTTTCTTAAGATGTCCTTTGATTAATGAAGAGATTTACCCCTTCTTTTGTCTAAAAGAGCAAAATCTTCTTATAAGATTTCATCGATGACGTCAATACTGAAACATGTATCATCATTTGAATAAGAGTATTTAATGGCAGAGTCGATATTAAAGATCATTCATTCAGTCCCAACTCCAAGATTGAGTTGCTTATGTTTGACTCGAATTACTACATCGGCAGTGTAAAGAAAAGGTCTTTCCAAGATAAGGGGAACTTTATTGTCTTCTTCCATTTCAAGAATAACAAAATCGACACGAAAGGTGAATTTACCACTTCAACGAGCATATTTTTAGCTATTCCAACAGGGCATTGGAATGATCGGTCGGCTAATCTTACGCTCATTTTAGTAGGTTTGAGAGTTTCGAGAGATAATTTGCATATAAAAAATACGGCATGAGATTAATGCTAGCACCAAGATCGGCTAAAGCATTGCATGAGAAATCTTTGTTGAAATTACATGGAATTAGCAAACTTCTGGGGTCTCCAAGTTTGGGTGGAACTTTGTTTTGAAGAATGGCGGAACTTTCATCGCTCAGAAAAGCGGCAGAAATTTGTTCAATTTTATGTTTGCTATTTACGAGTTCCTTGATAAATTTTCCATAGTAGGGCATTTCGGCTAAAACATCGACAAGAGGGAAGTTGATTCGGACGGCACGGATTATGTTGAGGAATTTTCCATATTGAGCTTCCATTTTTTCTTTTCTAAGGCGTTGAGGATATGGGATTTTTGGTTTATATGGTTTGGGTGTCGGTGCTTCTTTGACTGGTTTTGGATTTTTAGGTTTAGGTTGAGGTGTAGGTTCATCATCTTCATCATCGCTATCGAAGTTGATAGGGGTTTCAGAATCGTTTTGTTGATCATTTGGGTTGACTGGTGGGTCATAAGATTTACCACTTCGTGTAAATATGGCATTCGCATGTTCGTTCGAGCTTGTGGTGGTTGGTAAGGTTTTAATGAACTACCTTTTGGGTTGGGTTGAGTGTTACTAGGAAGAGATCCAGAAGGTCGACTAGATTGCTTGTCAGCAAATCTGTCGAATTTAGCTTCGAGATTTTGAATTGACGCTTGATGATTTTTGGTTGTTGTTTCGAGTTTGTTTTTAGATCCATAAAAGTGTCTTTGACAAAAGAATTGGTCAAGTGTTAAGCTTTGATGAAATCGCTAAGTTGCTCTTGAAGATCAGGTTTATCATCAGAGTGAGATTGATAGTTGTCTCGGTTGTAATCGTTTCTTCCGCTTGAACGTCAGTTATCGCGGTTGGAATCACGGTCGCGGTAATCATTGTAAAAATGAGTACGACGGAAGGTTTGCATGAATTTGGCTTCTTCTTCACATGACATAGGTATGTCATTATCGTCAATTTTTGATTGTTTTGAACGAGATTGAAAGTCTTTATACTGAGCATCCATTTTCATGGTCATGGCATCCATTCGGGACATAATTTTGTCAGTGTCGGAATTACTGTTACCTTCAGTGGCGAAAGCAATGGTTTTCTTAAGAGATGATTTGGTTTTTTGATTTTTATCCCAGTCGAGCTTGAGTAAGACTTTGTCTTCGAGAAGC
>BQNB010170818.1:0-13635 GCA_026074375.1 Tanacetum coccineum | reverse complement strand
TACATACACCAACTAGACGTCTACATTGATCCAGTGTACACACACACACATTTTTCTGGATACTAAAACTATGTGTCCATGATCTCTTTATATAAAGATATAAACAAGTAAATCTTTTAAACATTAAAAAATATCTTCTGTTATCTTTATCTTCTTAAGGAGATCTTCATCTTTTGATATCTTTGATCAAATCTTTCATAATTCTCCACCAGCTTGTAGAATTCCAATCTGCTAGATTTAGTCTTTATGTTTCATTCTTTTATTTATTTTGTCTCATCAAATCTACAATCCCAACAATCTTCCCCTATTTGATGATGACAAAACAAACAAAGTCGTGTACGAACTTCATCATACAGCCAAAACTTCCCCTGAAGTTGAGATGTAATCATCTCCCTGAATGAAACAAACTTCCCCTTAAGTAGATTTCTCTTTGTACCATGCCACACCAAGGATCTATAAGTTGCAACCTGTTAACATCTTCTTCCCCTTTTTGTCATAATCTAACAAGGGACATATGAATATAAGCAACTTTGATCTTGACCACTACAAACCAATAAGAAGGCATCTCAAGCTAGAAGATTCAAATGGTATTCCCACTTTACCTAATGCTGAAATTTTTGAGCAACTTGCTCTTATGGGGTATACATCTGATTCTGACAAGTCGACCTTCCAAAAGGGTTACTTTTCACCTCAATGGAGATTCTTAATACATACTATTCTTCATTGCTTAAGTCCTAAGAAGACTGCTTGGGAGCAGTTCAGTATCAACATAGCTACTGCTATCATTTGCTTAGCAACAAATAGGACTTTCAACTTTTCTAAGATGATTTTTGAAGGTATGCTAAAAAACTTGGACAGTAGGTCAAAATTCTATCCACGTGACGTCAAACTTATAAATAAATATGTGAAATATAAGTAGACCGTAATCTCTTGACAAAATCCTCATCTTCTATGAGACACATAACCAAAGTGATAGCAAATATGAGCATTGAGCACCATAAGTTAGATCACATGCCTTTACTAGATTTGACAATCTGTCACATCGTTTCTAAGCACGAAACACGTTATCCGTTCATAGTGGTATACACACCCATTTAAGATATGATAAGAACACGCATCCGAGAAACTCCACTTCAACTTCAAATAGGTGATAAATAACCATCTTTATAATCAATTCTTCAAATAAATACGAGCCTTTAAACTTTTAAGAACAATTAAAATCATAGCCTATTAGCTTCCCCTTAAACCAAGCAGTAGTAACCAACAGTAGAAAACATCTTCTATTAGCAGTAATAAACATACGAGCAACACAAACCTTGATTTAAGTCCAACAGTAGTAACTATGAACCCTAGCAGTATTAACTTCTTTTTGTGTGTTTTTTTTTTTTTTTTTTTTTTTTTTTTTTTTTTTTTTTTTTTTTTTTTTTTTTTTTTTTTTTTTTTTTTTTTTTTTTTTTTTTTTGTTTTTTTTTTTTTTTTTTTTTTTTTTTTTTTTTTTTTTTTTTTTTTTTTTTTTTTTTTTTTTTTTTTTTATTTTTATTTTTTTTTTTTTTTTTTTTTTTTTTTTTTTTTTTTTTTTTTTTTTTTTTTTTTTTTTTTTTTTTTTTTTTTTTTTTTTTTTTTTTGTTTTTTTTTTTTTTTTTTTTTTTTTTTTTTTTTTTTTTTTTTTTTTTTTTATTTTTTTATTATTTTTTTTTTTTTTTTTTTTTTTTTTTTTTTTTTTTTTTTTTTTTTTTTTTCAAAAATAAAATGTATTGAGTTTTTTTTTTTTTTTTTTTTTTTTTTTTTTTTTTTTTTTTTTTTTTTTTTTTTTTTTTTTTTTTTTTTTTTTTTTTTTTTTTTTTTTTTTTTTTTTTTTTTTCTTTTTTTTTTTTTTTGTTTTTTTTTTTTTTTTTTTTTTTTTATTTTGTTTTTTTTTTTTTTTTTTTTTTTTTTTTTTTGTTTGTTTTTTTTTTTTTTTTTTTTTTTTATTTTTTTTTTTTTTTGTTTTTTTTTTTTTTTTTTTTTTTTATTTTTTTTTTTTTTTTTTTTTTTTTTTTTTTTTTTTTTTTTTTTTTTTTTTTTTTTTTTTTTTTTTATTTTTTTTTTTTTTTTTATATAAAATTTAGCCGAGAACCTTTAAATAAACTGAGAACCAAACTTACTTGTTGTCTGATATCGGATAGAACTAGCAGTATTAACATAAAGCTAACAGTATTAACTTTATTTATAGCAGTAGTAAGCGTAAACAAGCAGTACTAATGTATACTTTCAGGCCCAACAACAGTAATAAACAAACTTGTATACCCCATAGCAGCATTAACGAACAGTAATAACACGTGATATGAATCATAACAGCAGCATGGATCTTGTATTTGAACAACACTAATAAGACATGCAATACCATTCCTTATATACGAACCAACAGTAGTAACTACGAACAGTATTAATAACAAACAACACTAATCACCTTCTTTTAAGCATGAATGTTGGTCGAACAATATTAACTTTCATGAGCACCAATTAACACGAACATCATTAATATTACTTGGGCATCACTATCTTCTTGAAGCCTATTAATAGTTGTAACCTGCTTCACAGACATAAACAACATTAAAACAATATGCTTGAACCCTAGTAATTAACACTTAACAGCTCTAAACCTTAACATAATTAGGGTTTTCGACTTCCTGCTCTCTCCTAAACATCAAAACTCACGAACAAGCAGTCAGCGAATCATCAACCCTAGATAACCAAGGTTGGCTTGATCTTGACTTCATAAACTCCACCAGTGAAATCAGAAAAGATGCACAAGTAATGTAAAAACCTTAGATAAAGGTTCCTTAATATCACTATTATCACAAACGACATACCCAAAATCATTCAAATCATACATCCAGAAGATAATCATTATTAATGTATGATACATGCATCCAATTATGATTGTGGAGATCTTTTAGTTATTTTTAAAACAAGCAACGAACAGAATTAAAACCCTAATGACATGATGACGATCAGAATTATATACCATAGAAATACGGTCCAAACACCAATAAACCTTCATAATAACCTGTGTTAAAACACTAACACCCGTAGACCTTTATCCTACCTATCCAGTAGACGACGCTTGAATTTCACAAAAACACTTTCTCCTTCCTCCCAATCATCACATAACAAGATCCTAAAAGAATAGCCATTGTAAGCACCATATCACACGCACAACCAAAACTTATGATGACCAATCGATATTAGGGATTACTAAATTGTAATATTACCGAATTTCACCCTTTTTACCTAAAACAGAAAACCAAAATTCGATACAAAGAAAACCCTTTAATAGTAACAACAATTTACAATCATATTGCATACCCATAACAGGTAGAGAGGACAATCATAAATATTGTTATAGCAACATAACTTCAAAACCCTAAAAAACTTTTACCACAAAACGATTTCTTGAAAATTAGGGTTTTAGGATTTCTTCAAAACGATTTCTTGAAAATCCTCCCCTAAACTTGTGATTTATCTCCAAATCATCAAGTTTCTTAAATTAAAACTTTTGGCTCTGAGAGGATTCTTTCAAACACTTCAAGTTCTTGGTCTTTCTACCTGATAGAAGATTTTCCTTAAAAGCTCATTTGCCATCTCTAAAGATTCATCCACTTGAAGTTTGTTAGCCAACATTACAGTTATAAGTGCTCTTGTCAGTGGATAATCTTTTTCAACTTGCATAAAGATGTCTTGTCCTCTTTCTGTAGACACATGGTGAACACCACATGTATCATACAATCTCCATTTCAATGGATCATGCATATATCTCTGAAGCTTCCATAGTGTATCATCATCATCTGGTTCAACATAACCGAGGGGGTTTTAATCAACCCATAATACCTTCTCTTTATCAACTGTAGGCTCTGTTGAACTAAACTTCTTCTTAACCAAATCCCAAAGCTTTTCCAGGTCATCTCTATCAAATCTCTTCAACATGTCTTCAAAAACTTGATAGACCTCTGTATGGTTTCTAACTCTTATAATTCTCCAGTAACTTCTTGATTCTTCAGTGAAAACTTCCCAGTCTATAATTGGATATTTGACCTGTAGAGCTTCAATGTACACTTCTTTTACTGGAACTATTACTAACAGTTTCTTTAGTTCTTCTTCTGATACGTCTTTTTCTTTTCCTGCAGATTGTTCTTCAACTGACCCTGAAACTTCTCTAATCTTTTGTCTTTTAGCAGGTGTCTTTTGAAAATCAAATCCAGATCTCTTCATTACTTCCTTTTCAATCTCAAAATCCTTAAGTACAAAAAATTGATTTTGATCCCATACTCTTTCAAATATAGGTCTAATATCTTCATAGCTCATTCCCTTGAAATGACTCTGCTTGTATCCTCCCCGATTCTTCAAATACATGCACATGTTCTTCCTTACTTCAGCTTTAGAGAAAGATCTATTTTGTTGTGCATGATATCTGAGCACAGCAGGATCACTCCAATCAATAACTTGAGCTGGATCAGCTTCAGCTACAACTTCTTCCCTTTCATCCAACTGCTTTTGCAATTCCAATGCTTTTTCAAGATCAGACTTCTCTTGTTCTTGTCTTGCTGTGTCAATCTCTTCTTGTAATTGTTTAGCTATTTCTGCATCCCTGGCAATCCTTTGTCTTTCTTCTTCATTAACCTGTTCTTGCAATCTAATAGCTGCTTCATGGCTAAGTCTTTCTTGCTCTAGTTGCTTCTTTGTCTTCTTCTGAACAGATTCATCTTCTTTCATAATAGCTTTTCCTTTATCTTTTCTCTTTTCTGCACTCCTTCTGATGTACACTAAATTTTCTGCAGCAGTACTAACTTCAGGAATGACAGTACTAAGTTCTGCTTCAGCAGTACTAACCAGCAGTACTAACTTCTTTTTCACTCTTTTTACCACTACCAAGATCTTCCACTAGTTCAGTAGGCTCTTCTAAAAGTATCTTAGTATCAACACTATTCCTTGTCTGAATCTCAGCATCCTCTTGAATCTATGAAGTTCCTTCATCTTGTACCAATGAAATATAAGGATTTTGATCAATCTCATGGCTCAAGCAATTATCCTCCCCTGTTTGTAAGAATCCTCTAAATCTTCCTCATTATCAGATATAATCACTCTTGCCCTTCTTCTAGATTTGCTTGCCTTTACCTTGTGCTCCAACTTCTTGACCCTTAGAATGAGCTTAGTGTAAGCAGCACCATATGTCAATTTTGTCTGCTTTAAGTCATTTTGAAAATCCTCCATCTTCTTGGATAATGTTGTATAAATAACCGTCAATTCATTGAGTGTCAAACTGCCCTCATCACTGCCAAGTGATTAAACCCTTAGTTGAATAAATCAAGAGCATAACTAGAAGTCACTTCTGCATCATGATAGTTTTGTAGAATGGGGGTAGTGGTTGTTGAGAAGTGGATGGATGGTGTTTGGGGTTGAGTAAGGAGGGTGAAGATGTTATCTAAAGGAGATGACTTAGGTGCAGTGAGCATAGTTGTAAATAGTGGAATGTCTACCCAGTATAACCCTTGGAAACCCTTCTCATGTTGCTGAATAGTTTTTGTGTGAGGGTAGGAGCAACATAAGTTCTTTTGTGAGGGAGAAGGTGTCTTTTGTGCTTGTTCAAAAAGATTTGAATGAATCTAGGATACATCAAGAATTTTGACCTACTGTCCAAGTTTTTCAGCATACCTTCAAAAATCATCTTAGAAAAGTTGAAAGTCCTATTTGTTGCCAAGCAAATGATAGCAGTAGCTATGTTGCTACTGAACTGCTCCCAAGCAGTCTTCTTAGGACTTAAGCAATGAAGAATAGTATGTATTAAGAATCTCCATTGAGGTGAAAAGTGACCCTTTTGGAAGGTCAACTTGTCAGAATCAGATGCATACCCCATAAGAGCAAGTTGCTCAAAAATTTCAGCATTAGGTAAAGTGGGAATACCATCTGAATCTTCTAGCTTGAGATGCCTTCTTATTGATGCTTCAGTAATAGTCTTGACTCTTCCATCAATGGTAGCAGTTATCTCCATTTCTTCATTCTCTGATGTGCTTGCAGAGGCAGTTTCCCAAAACTGTTGAATGAGTGAAGTATAGATAGTAGGATTTTCTGTAAGGGCATACTTGATATGACTTAGATTGAGAAAATCAATTATCTGATGAAAATCTTCACTTCCCTCTGATTTGTTCAAGAAAGCGACCATGTTATGGGTATCACAGAATTCCAAATGAGCCATTAGTGAGTGAGTTGAGATAAGAGTTCTGGGTTTATGTTTGTTGATGAGAATATGAGAGTTTGGTAAAGTTAATTGAGATTTTATGGAGAGCGCCTAGGGTTTTGATTTGACCGACTTAATAAGATTGAATCTTTATAAGGAAGAAATCTTATAAGAGAAAGAAATATCAAGAATTTTCCAAATCATAGACCCCTATGAGCAAGTTGTTGGCGGAAATATCTCAACGGCTATTAATTAATTAAAAATTCTGTTATGCATCAAACAGTACTAACGGTTACCCAGCAGTACTAATTTTAGCCTAACAGTACTAACTTTAAGCCTAGCCATATTAACTTCACCCAACAACATTAAAATATGCCTAGCAGTATAAACTTTAATGCTGTTCCAATAAGCATTTCCATCATAGAATTAGATTCTCATAAGTTCTCTTTCTATTTTTCATCTCACAATATCTCTCATTTCTTTTTCTCACTGAAACTCTCTGCCTGTTTTTCATACTCACATCTCTCTTTCTATTTTTAGGCTCACTGAATCTCTTATTTCTTTTGGCTCACCATATCAATCTTTTTGTTTTTATATCATAAATCTCTCTATTCTTTTGAGCTTACCAATGCAGACAGTTTTGTATGATGTGCCATCAATTCCATTAGTTGCATACTATCCTCCCCACTTCCAAATGTGTTAACTTTTGAGAGAGGTGGATCATTAGACTATTTAGATGTAGTCCCAAACCTAGTTTGAGCATCTACACCCCCCAATATGGTATCTTGGCACCTGGGACCACTACCTGAACCAATTCCCTAAGGACTTGGCTCATTAAGTGTTGCCATAGATTAGGTCTTAATTTATGTTACCAATATCCTGCTCTGCTTCTAAACTAGAAGCAGTAGTGGCAGCCCTTTCCATTCTGTTACCCAACTCCTTATAGACAGCCTCATCACCAACCTTTTTCAGGAGGACCACTAAACTGAGGTATCTTGGTGTCCTGACTTCTTTTGATTTTCCTAGGTGTTTGACACATCACACACTTTTATTTGATGTTACATATCCTTTCATCAATTCTTGACTGCATATTGACATCATAAGCCTCCCCTCAATTCAATACCATATACTCAATATGCTTAGCCTGTAAATGTTAGTCTAAAACCAAAAATACACAATCCAAAGTATTTTTTGTTTAGCAGTTTTAATTATGACTAACAGTTTTAACTATCAGTCTTAAGTATAACTAGCAGTACTAATTATACTTAGCATTATTAATATTTTCCTTAACAGTTTTAACTCTGTCTTCAATAATTATACAACAACAGACTATTCCTTACAAGCACACTAGAAAAGACTAGATAGACATGTAAGAATTCATAAGGATCCATATTTATGCATAACCCATGGATAAAAGTTATGAACTGTTAAACCTCAACTCAAACAATACTTCAGAGATTTAGTAACCCACTGCTAGCAATTAGAAAGTTAAACCTGCTAACATCAAATGCTTTAGTGAGAAGATCTGCAACATTGTAGTCTGTGTGAATCTTGATCACTTGAATCAACCTCTTCTCATAAGAATCTCTGATGAAATGGTGCCTTATCTCTATGTGCTTAGTTTTGGAGTGAAACACTGGATTCTTCACAATACAAATGGTGCTTTCATTATCAATATAAATCTTGGTGTTCATGAAGTTGAATCCATAATCAAGCATTTTATTTTGGATCCAGAGCACCTGTCCACAGAAATTAGCAGCATTTCTGCTTCTGTTGTTGGAGTTGACCACCTATAGTCTTTCTGTTTACTTGCCATGATTACAATCTCTGCCAAGAAATTGACAACACTCCTGTGTGGATTTCATGGTCAAGACTAGCGTCCAGCAGTCACTATCAGAAAAAGCTTCCAAGTCAATATGGTGAATCTCATAAGATACCAAATGCCCAATTTAGGTTGGCCTTTTAAGTATCTAAAGATCCTCTTCAAAGCATTAAGATGTGAAGTCTTTGGAGTAACTTGAAACCTTGCACAAGCACAAACAGCAAACATTATGTCTGGTCTAGAAGCTGAAAAGTACATCAATGATCTAATCACTGATCTATATAAGTGTACATCCACATCCTCAGCTTCTTCATCCTTTATCAATGCCTTGTTTGTCTCTATTGGAGTGCTTGCTGTCTTTACTGAGGCAAAATCAAACTTTTTTAAAATCTCAGCCACATATTTATCTTGGCTGATAAAGATCTCATTACTCTTCTGTTGAACTTGAAGTCCCAAAAAGAAAGAAAGTTCTCCCATAGAACTCATTTGGAACTTATCATGCAATAGCTTTTCAAATTTAGTACTCATTTCTTTCTTAGTTGATCCAAAGATGATATTGTCAACATAAACCTGTACTAGCTGGATATCATTTTTATGTCTTTTAATGAACAATGTTTTATCAATCTGTCCCTTGTGAAAACCATTGTCCAGCAAATAATCTTATGGCTTTGGTAGACTACAAAATCTTTAAAGGAAAACACAGGCCAGAAATAAACTTATGGCTTGCAATCCTTGCAACTGGTGCAAAGACTTCATCATAATCTATACCTTCCTCTTAAGTATGTCCTTGAGCAACCAGTCTAGCTTTGTTCTTCACCACTATGTCTCTTTCATCCTTCTTGTTTCTAAAAACTCATTTAGTACCAATTGCTCACTTGTCTCTTGGTAAATCAACTAAGGTCCAAACTTTTAGCAGTTTAAATTATAGAAGCTCATCCTGCATTGTTTCCACCCAGCTTGGATCTTTTAAGGCTTGAACTGGTTTCTTGGGTTCCATTTGAGATAAGAAATAGGCAAACAAAAAATTTTGAAAATATTTGTAATTTGTTCTCCTAAGCTTGTGAACTGAGGAAAACAAACCATGTTCTTCATTTATCTTGGTCATGTGTCTTGTCTGTACAGATGTTTTTAGACGTCCAAATACTTGATCTTCAGGATGATCTTTATGAAATTTGGTGAAAGAAGTATGAGGGACTAAATAAGATGAAATTACATTGTTCATATCAACCTCTTCTTCCAAATCTTCATCATCATAAGCATTTCCAAAGATGCCAGTATTATCCATTGAAGACACATTTGGAATAGGTGGAAGGGTAAATGCATTTTTGAAAGGAGAAAATCATTCAATTAGATGTTCTTTAAATGCATTA
Source organism: Tanacetum coccineum (assembly GCA_026074375.1). Classification (NCBI taxonomy): domain Eukaryota; kingdom Viridiplantae; phylum Streptophyta; class Magnoliopsida; order Asterales; family Asteraceae; genus Tanacetum; species Tanacetum coccineum. The sequence goes on along the minus strand of BQNB010170818.1, from coordinate 4,229 downwards.
GCAATAATAACAAAATGTCCAGCAGTATTAACTGGTGGTGATGGAACAGCATTATCAAATGATGGTCCAGCAGTACTAGCAGGTGTACTAATAGTATTAATACTGTTAGTCTGTTCAGACTGCATTTCCCTTTAATTTATCCTTTCAGACTCACTTCTTGTATCTTGTGCATCCTTTTCATTTTTATCAGAAGCTCCTCTTTCATCCACTTCTGTAGGCTTCATTCCAGCATCCCCTTCACTATCCTTAGGACCTTAAGAGATTAATGGATTAGTTGTGCATAAAGGTATTAGGATGTACTCTTGTTCAGGTTCTTTTTCCTTTTGAGCATGACCTGCAACAATGTTATCTTTGGTTCCTACAATACCATTAGTTTGTTTTCCTGCAACAACTGGCACATAGTTCATAGATATTGTCAAAGAATAGACATCAAAAGCCAATCTGGTCTATTTCCTTGCACATTAGGTGTATTTTCAAGAAATCTAATGTTTAAGGTCTCTTCAACTATCCTGGTCCTCTTGTTAAATACTCTCTCATAGCTTTACTAACCACAGAATACCCAACAAAATATCCCTCATCAGCTTTTCTATCAAACTTGCCTAGATGATCCTGGTATTTAAAATGGTAACAGGACATCCAAATGGTTTCATAAAGTCTATCAGTGGAGGTCTTCCACGAATAAGTTCATAAGGTGTCTTGTTATGAGGTTTAATGACTAAGACCCTATTTAGCACATAGAAAGCAGTATTAACTGCTTCAGCCCAAAAGGTGGTTGGCAACTTAGAGTCTACTAACATAGTTCTTGCAGCCTCTATCAGTGTTCTATTCTTCCTCTTAGCTACACCATTCTGCTGAGGAGTCCTGGCAACACTAAATTCCCTCTTAATCCCCTTTATTTCACAAAACGGATTCATTATACTATTCTTGAACTCAGTTCCATTGTCACACCTGATAACTTTTACTTTATGATCTGGTTGATTTTCTATTCCTGTTATGAAGGTCTTTAAGATCCCACTAGTGTCATCCTTAATGGCCAAAAAGAATACCGAAGAAAATCTACTAAAGTCATCAGTGACTACTAGGCAATAAGACTTTTTCATTAAACTCTTAACATTTGTAGGAACAAACAAGTTCATATGAAGCATATGTAAGGGTTTGCTGATTGAGTTTACAAGCTTGGTATTATAGGAGGCTTTGTGTTGCTTTCCTTTTCTGACAGGTAACACAAGAAGGATCATTTTCAAAAATCTTTGAAGGTAAACCTTTTATAAGGTTTCCCTTTACAAGTTTATTCATTGTTTTAAAATTAATGTGCCCAAGCCTCTTGTGCCATGTATTGGATTCATCAATAGTGGCCTTAGCAATGAGACAAGTTAAACCTCCAGTGGGAACAACACTCTTTAGGTCAATACTGTAAATGTTGTCTTTTCTTGGAACTCTCAGCAATACTTGACTTTTATCAAGTAGCTTAAAGTTAGAAGATAAGACAAGATACTCAGTGTCAGTAAAAAGAACATTGTTATTTTTGTCACAGATTTGTGACACACTGAACATGTTATACTTAAGCTCCTTACAAAAGTATACATCATCAAAGTCCATTGATCCTGTTTTGATTTTACCTTTACCATAAATTCTTCCTTTACCATCAGCAAAGGAAACAAATCCACCATCATAATCTTCATATTCATCAAGATAGCACTTGTTTTCTGTCGTGTGCCTGGAACAACCATTGTCAATAACACCTTTTTCTTTGTATTCCTTCTGTTGTGAGTTGCCCTGCACATAAAATAAGAGAATTAGACTCTCTTGGGGATCCAAGCCATTATTGACTTGGATCTGCCTCGTGCATCAATGTAAGAATATTTATTGAATGTAGTTGATGCACTGCTATTTTTGGCTTTCCAAACCCAACATGCTGAGGCCTTAACAGCATTAGCCCCTTTTTTGTTATTTTCACTTACTACTGCTCTATCCCTAGCAGTAGTATGATTTACCCTGGCAGTATTAACATTTGTGTTGATAATATTGTTCTTGTTTGCAAAATGTCTGTTAAAAGGCCTTAAACTTTGTGAATATCCTCTTTTGAAAGCATTTGTTTTTGTTCTAGGATGTTTCACAATTGGTTTTAAGATAGCAGTATTAAATGGTCTGACGGTATTAACTGCTTTTGTGTTAGCAGTATTAACTGGTCTGACAGTTTTAACTGCTTTTGTGTTAGCAGTATTAACTGGTCTGACAGTATTAACTGCTTTTGTGTTAGCAGTATTAACTGGTCTGACAGTTTTAACTGCTACACCAGCAGTACTAAGTTTCCTTGACCTAGTTAAAACTGCTTGTGGAACAAAGCTTCTTTTGGGGTGTGGGTGAGACATTTTATTAGTTAAGTTCTTGTGATTCACCCTTCTTGAGTTATTCCACACTGGCCTTACAACCTTTTTATCACATAAATAATGTAGATGCTCAAAACTACCACAAACATAACAAGCTTTATTAATCATTTTAAAATCACCTCCTAGTCTTTGGGACATAAGATTGTTCTAATTTCTTTGGTTCCCTCTAAGATGGTGTTTGTGTTGTTTAGGAGCATCTGTTTCCCTAACAGTATTAACAGATTTTATCTTTTCAGTGCTAGGTCTTACAGTATAATCTATCTTTCTTTCATCATCAGAGTTCCAATCCTCAATGATTGGAGCACTAGTGTTGTTCATCCTAATATTATTAGATTCAACTGTGTTGGAAACACCCTTATTTTCAACTGTCTTAACATTACAAGGTGTAACAACAGTAGTAACATCCAAATTTTCACTTTTAACTATTTCATCTATAAAAGTTAGATCAGGTTTGCGTGGTATGAAATTCCCTGTTAGAGGTGGGGGAACTGAATGATATCCCTTATCTGATCCAGACTTATCAGTTAAATTCACAAAACTTTCTACTGCAGGAGAAGCTACAGTAGCTGCATCATATCCTAGTCCTGTTTTAAACTTGTCAATTACTTAACTTTCCAGTAAATCATTTAAGGACTTGGATGAATTTTGAAACTTTTCTAATGTCTGTTTTAATTGATCTCTTTCTTGTTTTGCTTTTTCCAAATTCATTTTGTATTCATTTAAGGCATTATCTCTTAGTCTAACTTCAAGTTTTAAAACATTTATACTCTCTTCAAACATAGCCTCATTTTTCTTATAGTGAGCTAGTCTAGCTTTTACAGATTCTAAACCTGCTTTATAAGATACTAAGTTAAATTGAGACTTTTTGTAATCAGAAGACAAATTATCATATTGTTCTTTAAGAGAAGCATAAGCTTTTACACATGTTTTAGAACAAGAATCTACCTCAGATTTTGAACTGAAAGAACTTCTTGAAGATGCCATTAATGCAAAATTTGTAGGATGCTCTTCTTCTTATTCAAAGCTTCACAACAAGCTCTGATACCACTTGTTGGTCCCAATGAATAGATCTTTAACTCCTTAGCTTGTAAGGTTTAGTACCCTTGGATACACACACGCGCTTTTTCTTGATACAAAACTATGTGTCTATGATCTCTTTATATAGAGAGATCATAAGACGTACAAGGAAACATAATTAATACAAATAATTTCACATTATTTACAAGGAAACTGTATAAGGAAACTAAATCTTCTCTTTAAAGCATATCATCACTCCATCAATAATGTTGATCTTGTTTCCTTCTTTAGCATATTTTGTTTCCTTTGTAGCATATAGAATATATTGTTTCCTTTTGTATCTTCAATCAACATTAACTGTATTCACTAGCAACATTAACTTCAGTCTTCTATTTAACTAATCAGCATTAATTTCAGCAGCAACATTAACTTCAGATGTAATCTTCTCAATCAGCATTAACTTTCCATGTAATCTTCATAATCAACATATAAACTTCTCAATCAGCATTAACTTCAGATGTAATCTTCTCAATCATCATTAACTTTAGTCTTTCAGCAGTATTAAGTTATTACTGGCAGTACTGTTAGTTATAAACTGAGTACTAAATTATGCTTGACAGTACAAACTCTGTCTTGGCAGTATTAAGTATGAAGACTTTAATTCCTAACAATCTTCCCCTAAACTTGATATTCATCTTGTTAATCATCAAGTTTCTTCATTAAAGGCTTCTTGATCCTAACAATCCTCCCCTACACTTGATGCATCTTCTGAATCTTCAAGTTTCTTGATAAGAAGCTTTATCTTCACTAGTAGGATGTATC
>BQNB010170815.1:0-13635 GCA_026074375.1 Tanacetum coccineum | reverse complement strand
AAAACAAATTTGAAACATGTAATCTATGACTTGAAAACTACTTGTAATCCAAAATTCAAAAACTAAAAACAAAATCTACCCTCTAAATTCATGGATTGAAAAAGGAACTTTTACTTACTAAAATTTAAGCTAGAAAATGGACAGTTTAGCTGTTCTTTATACTGATGCAATTAACCAAAGAGAGACCTAAACTTAAATCCAACAAATGCAGGCCTAATGCACTACTATAACACTTGATTAACTCCTAGTTTCAAGCAACTAAGAAGATAACAAATACTATAACAGATCTAAGCTTAGTAATGCAAATGGAGTTTGACAAATTTGAACTTATGAAAACTAACTAGCATAAAACTGATTTACTTTAAACTAACTTATAAAAACTACTTTAACAAGCTTAAATGAGAGCTTTGAATCAAATTCCAAAAACCACAAAACCACAAACAGTACTAACTTATAGATAGTATTGTTGTGCCAAACACCCTTTTAAAATCAAAAATCTTATTTTTGGCTTATGAAAAACAGATCTAGTGAACAAAACTTAAATACCAGATTATGCATAGCTTATGACAAACCTAATGAACTTATATTAGTAAGCAAATAAGCCAGAAACTAAAAACTAAGAACTATGCTAATATATTTTTTGGTTTTTTAGAGATTTTATGATAGATTATGAAGACAACTATAAAAACTAAATCTAAGCTAAATTATATGAGAACAGATAATTAAAAATATTCAATAAGCATAATAAAGCAGATATAAGCACAATTAAGCAAACAAATAAGCAAATTAAGTAAATCTAAACTAGGAATTTAAAGACAGAAAAGTAAATGAAAACTTACCAAAACCTTAGCTAAACAAATGTATCAAAAGCTCAAAGAGCTTGTCTACAGCTCTAGCTTGTCTAGAAGACAAGCTAGTAAACGTCCTATAAGCTCTTCCATATTTAGCTTATCATCCAAAAAGCTTAAATCCATTATAAGCAAAGGTAATTAGGCTGATTATTTAGGTTGAGTAGATTAGATGACTAATTAAGAGCTCTATTTAAGCTTAGAGACTCAAAGAGCTAATGAGAGCTTGTGAAGGCTTTTGAAACAGTAGCAAACATTATTTGAGAATTTTAAAAGCTTATAAGATAAAACAGTTTATGTAAACAAAAGATAATTTTATTAATAGAAAACTGATTACAATATGCTGGAAAAGAAAGAGTACAATAAGCTTGAAAAACTCGAAGGAAAACTACATAAGCTAATTTTATGAAAATTACAATTTAACTAAAAATATTAAAAGCTAAAAACTAGATTAAAAAGATGTCTCCCGTGTGTGAGTGAGTGAGGGCTATTTATAGCCTGCAAGAGAATCTTCTAGGTCTTCTAGCCCGCTCCTCATAGTCTTGATTTCAACATCTCAATCATTGGATCCCTATTATGAGCCGTTGGATTAGATTTTGATCACACGGATTGCCAACGTGGCAATCCGTGTGTCAGATGCCTTTGTGCTTCTTTTGTGAGCATTTTAGTTAAAAATCTATCTCCCCTTGTGCTTTCTTGCAAGTACGCGTGTCATCCTTGGTAGGTTTCAACCAATGAGAAGCTTGTGTGACGTAAAATTTTGCCAGGGTGTCCTTTGGTACTTGAATTTCATAGCCACGCACTCAATTTGCATTTACCCCTTGATTTAAGCTTGGTGAATTTGCGAAGATGACGATGAACAGTAAAAGGTTTTACCCGCCTTTTTAACTTATAAACGGGGGGTTTGACTGAGGTATTTGGGCTCGTTGACTTGGGTATTGGGTTATAGGTTATGGTTTTGAGCTTGGTTAAATAGATAACGGGTGTTAACTCTTTATATATTAAAGAGTTAACACCGTTAGGGCTTAGGGACCTTTTTTGCAACTTTGTTTGACTTGAAGGGTTATTTTGGGTTTTTATGGGATTTGGCTTTTAGTGGTTTGACTTGTTGACCAATTTGACCAAGTTTGACCAGGAGTTGACTATTTGACCTTTCATAGCATTCTCCCGGCTCTTTGTGTGCTCTTCCGTTCCCGTGTCCGTGTTTGTCCGTTTTCTTGAGATTTTTGCAATATTCGTACCTACACAATCACAAAGACAAAACAAGCAATATTCAAGCATTTTAAGCACAAATTTGTATTTTTTGGGCCTATTTTGATATAAAACAGATATGTGTTTTCACACATATCATTAATCAATTGAATGAATACGCTATATTGGACAGAAAGTTGGATACGCCGTATCCGATGGAATTGGATACGCCGTATTCAGCTATCGACCAGAACAGTGTATTAAGAAAAATAATTAAATATCCAAACAATTAAATACAAATAAATACAAGCAATCAATACTAACAAATTGATGTGTTTCAAAAGCTTTAAATTTATAATGACTGAAAATACCGATTTTATTATAAGGAAACACACGGGTAAAAGTATAACCCACATATGTAGTATAATATTTTTAGGTAAGACCAGGTTGTTCCATGGGATTGGGTATTCTTAGAAAAAGTCAATAATATTACGAAAAGGGAATTATCTTATAGACTATCACGGATCTAAAGATAATAATTTGATTCAGGATATAAAGGACATGTTTGGTTAAGGAACAAGAAAGATTATGGATAAACTTAAGTAGATGAATAATTCACGAACGAAATTATAATCGTTTTAAGAATGTTTAATTACTTAAAATGATTATCTATTGTTCATAATGAAAACCCCTTTCGCCCTTTATCTTTTATTATGAAAAATGCTTTAAGTGTGATTCGTGTTTGATAATGAGTAATATAAACTGCTAAACCAAGTTCGTTAGACATGTGGTTTAGCGTTAAACTCTTTTGTACTTGGGTTAATGTTCGTTTGCTTAGCCAATCCTCACAAGGCTAAGGTCTAGTTATCATAGACAAACAACTTGGAAATCAATCACTTAACCGGAGTCTTTCGACCTATATCCGGAATAAGTGGTGATCAAATAAAGATTAAAGAGTCCAAGATCAAACGCATAAAGCTTATATTATTCATATCAAAAGTTCATTTAAAAGTCAAGTATGATCCATAATAATCATGTAGAGGTTCCAATCTTACAATGCTTTTTAAGAATAAAGCAATAATTGATTATAGTAACACTAGCAACTCCAACTTCTTGAGATTTTACTTCCTTCTCTACCCGGAAAGTGATGAAGGTGGTGGTTAACCTTTAAAACCTTCTTAGAACTACTAAAACTACTTAGAACTTATGATTGATGATTGAAAGATGAGAATGGGATGATTTGAGTGATGATTTCCTCCAAAATTCATGCTCTATTTATACTTGAGGATGGGTAATCAGTTGCTGAGTTAGGGGGAGTGAAAGGTTGCATAATCATTGCAATCATTTATGATTTGGGAGTAACTGACAGGAAAGTGCGCCGCACACAAGAAATTGTGCGCCGCACTTGGTGATTAATTAAATGGCATTCATTTCGTTTAGAAGTACGCCGCACAAAATAGATTGTGCGCCGTACTTTGGCTTTAATCATTAACTCCTCTTTAATTTTTCTTCTAGATCCTTCATATAACGACCGTTAGTGCATTTAACTGGATTTCTTTGCATCGTTAGTCCTTTTCGTCACTTTTGGTCCTGAAATGAATATTACACAACAAACAAGCAAACTTTGCAATATTTCATGCGTTAACGTATATATTTAGTGTATTTTTGAGGGATAATTTATGTATATTTGGAGCGTTATCAAATCCCCCCATACTTAGCTTATTGCTTGCCCTCAAGCAATCAAAGCGAAAGAATTTTGTTTGGTAAAACAAATTAATGATCACAAGCATAGATAACGCGACAAAGCAACTCACGAATTTTTATAGATAAGATTCTTTTTCACACTCGCTCAATTTGGTAAAATAGATAGTAAACGGAAGTCACTCATACGCGCAGTCATGAAATGTTCAAATTACCATAGGCTTGTACAAGAAACTAAACTTCACCGACATGGCGTAAGCACCAAACATAAACATCAAAAGAGGTAATTTATTTAGTGATATTATTTATTATTTATTGAAAAAGGTTTGTAATAAAATCATAATTCACCTTATCCGTAATACATTCAACTTATTCCTTCACATACCAAGCAAGATTTGCAATTAAATTTTCACATATTTTATGGTTTTTAGTTTGATTTATTGTGTTTTCCGGGGTTAAAACGATCTGTGTTTAAGCACACATCAAATTACCCACACAAAGCCATTGTTGGTCCCACACGCAATGTTTATTATACACGCTAAGAAAGATAATATTTTAACCCCCCTTAACTAATAACCCCTCACATCAAACAAGAACAGAAAAGGTGTTCATCAAGGGGGTATAAGAAAAATCATTTGATTCAAAAATGCCCCGTGTTAACCATTTATTCATTAATTGATAAGAGACTAAGTTAAAATTTATTCAAATTAAATAAAAGGCTTTAAGAACGAGAGTTCGTCATCCTCGATTTTTACAATCCCCAAACCAATGCTTAAAACGAAATCACAGCTAAATATAAAATTAGATGCTAACACTACTCATAAATGCTAATTGTGTAAGTGCATCTACTTTTCACTCCCTTATTCCTAATTCCTCTAAGGATTTTATTTAGAAGACATAAAGTGAAAAGAGATCACTTATTTTAATAGCTTATGGTCTTATTATTATAAAGGAGACCGGTTTAAACCATAATTAGTTTTAAATCATTTCCTAAAGAAACGATATGCTGAGAATAAAGTCCACATTAAGGTTCTAATTTTGCATGATTTAGGGGATATCATTTTTATTTCATTTGAAACAACTCAACTACGAGTCCAGAGATGGAGACTTTATTTAGATATCACCAGAGTCGAAATTTGGCTTTATTATTATTATAGCAACATTATTAGCCTTCGGTCCTTTAAACAACTGAGACATCGGGAGCGAACCGACAGAAAACAGTAGTCTTATTTCGACCTCTGGAATTTCCTCGACCTTTTTGAATTCTGAGTCAACGGGAGCGAACCGTCAGGAAACAGTAAACTTTTATCAGTCTCGGATTATTATTATTACTTTCACCCTTTAAACAACTGAGTCAACGGGAGCGAACCGTCAGGAAACAGTAGTCTTATTTCGGCTTCAGTTTATTACATATTATTATTATAGCCAAATTTCAAGTCCTGTGGTCTTTTAACTACCTAGACAACGGGAGCGAGTCTTCAGGAATCGGTAGCCTATTTCTCTACAACACTGACAAAACATCGATGTGTACCTTACTTTCATCAAAAGGAATCTCTAAGAAGGGATTAAAACTAAGAATCACAAAAACCAAAGCAACTTAATTTATTGAAAATTATTTTATTACATTTATTTAGCGGATGGGAGCAAAAAACCTCAATTAACCTCTATGAGCTCTAAAGATATCTAACTACTCCACACTTAACATCTAACTTATATTCAACTCTATTATTTTTCGTTCTTTGCAAAAAAATTTAAGTCTTGCAAACGCTTAGTCTTGAAAGCTAAAAGGAAAGCTAGAGTGCGATACACGGTCAAGTCAAAATCTCCCTAGTTCTAGTCTACGGGCCTTATTTTTACATATTTTTATATATTATTTTTTCATTTTTTCATCATTTTTTAATAATAAAACAATATATTGGTCAAAACAGGGTTGCGAGGGGCACAGACAAGAACATGTATGATCATTTCGATAGAAATCCCCCCACACTTAGAACTGAACATTGACCTCAATGTTAAAAAATGTCGGGTGCCACCCCCACATTTAAGAACAAAAAAGGCAAATGCTAAAAATTTCAAGTGTGAAAAGGGAAACAATAATATATATATGATCAGGATAAGAAGATTTTCCTAGATATAATATATATGATCGTTGTAGTATAGTGGTAAGTATTCCCGCGTGTCACGCGGGTGACCCGGGTTCGATCCCTAGCAACGGCGCCAAAAACTTATTCGTCGTAAACGAGTCGAAGTAATATTATAAGTATTTCCCGTTAGATGTAAGAATTATTTTAGGAAAATTAATAATTAATCTTCCGGATGTCGTTTCCACGGTGAGAATTGAATTTGAGATTTACGTTAATGTTTTTAATTGGATGCTTGATTGCCGTTTTGTTTTTGATTGGTTTTAGATTTAACTACTTTTATAACTAAAGGAACCATTTTTAATATTACTAAAAAGTATACTAATGATTTAAACTACAAAATATTAAGCAAATAGATCTAAAAATATATATATAAAAAACGAATATGCTTGTCAAGTGAGGTGAAAAGATCCTTAAGTGTGAATGTAAGTTTTTATTAATGAATTAATCCCCGTCTAATAAACTATATTCTCACAACGTTGTTTTTTTTAAATAATCTTTTATCTAGGTATTAATTACTAGATTAACGCCTAATTATTCTTACGGCTTTTGCCCATTTAAATAATCAAAACATCAATCTAAATAATCCGAAAACTATTAATCAACAATCCCTTTTTATTTTCACACTTAATTCACTAATCACTACTCACTTAACAAGAATATATAAAACTACTCACTAACCATGCTAACAATCAAATTAACAATCTTAAACATTTTAAACAATTTAAACTACTACTACTTAATATTGAAGTGAGAAAAAAGTAAAACCCGATCGAAGCTACGAAGACGAAATAACCACCCGATTATATAAACTAAATAAAACACCTAGTTTGCTTCTTTATTAGACTTTATTCACATAATTAAATGATAAAGTTATAAACTTTATAATCTAATAAGCTTGTAAAATCTAGTAAGCTCTATAAATTAGAAGAAATTAAACTATTTTATACACCCTTAAGCTCCACGCCAAAGAGGTAGAATAAGTTCCATCAAAATCAAAACTTAAACAAGGTTAGATCAAATAAGCAATATGAATAAGCTATAAGCTAATAAGCTTAAATCCGAAATAATAAGTATTTCGAATATATATAAGTTAAAAGCTATGAGTTCCAAACAAATAAGCGATTACAATAGTTAATAAGCTAGAATTAAAAGTGAATAAGCTAATTTAACACAAAAGCTTATCTTGAATAAGCTATATAGAAGCTTTTTCAAAAATATAAACTTTTAAGGATCTAACAAAATAAAAGTTATCTATTAAATCGAAATAAATAGATCTTATGATGAGTAAACTAGAATATAAGCTAATCGAAATATAGCTATTGTGTAAACTTATTCGAAAAATTATAAAAGAAAAGTGATTCAAAAATAAGACTAAAAGCTTATCAATATATAAGCTTAAATCAAATCGTATAAGCTTAAAGAAGCTTTGTCGATGTCGTGGATAATAAGCTATAAAACAATAAGCTCAAACAAACCTATACGAAAATAAGCTAAAACCAAGCTTATTTATGAGCTTATTAAACCGAAACTTAGATAAGAAATAAGAGAGCAAATCAAATAAGCGATGAATAGCTTATTTGATTTCCAAATTATTTTTAAATAAGCTTAATAAAGAAATAAGCTAGAGAGATGAGCTTATTTTTGAAATAAGCTAGAGAGAAAAGAAACGAAAAGAAAATAAGCCAAGAGAATATGCTATGTAATATTCCAAACAATCTTCATCTTCATTGCTAGCCAAAGATCTATTATAATCAAGCTGGAGAAATAAGCTTAAAATAGCTTTTACAAATGCTAGTCTGTCACAAATATGCCTAAAAACAATTTTCCCTACACTATGTGAAAATAAGACTTAATATTCTAACTCCACTATAAAACTAAAATGAATGGGTATTAAAGGCCCACGAGCTGCTGGGGGTAAATCGGTCATTTCCCTATTAAAACCCTCTTAATCTTAAATATGACCAAATTGCCCCATGACGCGCCTTTTCCAGCTAATATATTCCTCTTGGACCGGTCGTATCGTGCCACGCGTCGTTCTAGAAGACCAATCATTGCCTCGGGATCCAATCTTCGTACTGAACCTCTGACGTGTTTTTTTAACAGCTCATAATTCCTTTTTTTATCCAATAGAATGCCACCACGTCACCTTCTAGAACCTGGTACATGAGACCAATCCTCGTGCTGCACCAATCATCAGACTCGGACAATCATTGGCTCGGATTCAATACATTCGTACCTGCAACTCTGCACAGTCATGGACAATGTCAGAACCTGCCACGTAGCAGGCTGTCATTGGACAGCCACCGCCACGTGGCTATACTGGGTCCCACATGCCACATCAGCAGCATGTCAGCAAGTGGGACCCACTTGTTGACGTGGCAGGTCAACGGTTAACGTTGACCGGTTAATGAGTCAACGGTTAACGTTGACCGTTGACCTCGATCAATAAAATGAAGTCAACGGTGACCGCGCCTGGATCGGGTCGGGCTGGGTCTGGATCAGGTCGGGTCGCCATGTGGCACCACCTGAGTGGGCCACGTGGAATGTGATAATAATATCACAGCCATGTCCAAGCCCAGGCTCGAACACAGGACCAACCGAGTGAGAAACTAAGGAGTGCAAGTGTTGCCACTGCGCCACGCATAGTTTCAATATTTATTATGCAAAGTTAAATACTTAATCCCTATTTGGCCCAGTCTAGTTTAGAATAGATCATAATAGAAATGAACCGGTCCATTTAATATTATTTGGACCGGTTTAAAAACCAAGGGAGATACCGTCGGACTCGTAATTTCATGCTCTTTCTAACGGAGTGCTCAGGGAATTTTTACGACTTCATTTGAATCTCGATAAACGTGAAAACGTTGTCGAAATTCACCCGAAAATCATCATTTTTTTGCTTTGTTTTCAATCCTTTGTACTTGCAAGACATAAAAACACATACATAGCATATTTCCAATATAATTTCACATATTTTATGGTTTTTAGTCTGATTTAGTGTGTTTTCCGGAGTTAAAACGATGTGTGTTTAAGCACCCATCATAAGGCGATTTGGGTGTAAAAATTGGTTCAAGGGTGGCATGCTCTTCATTAATAGTCTGGCTTAATCAGAAAATTACGAAAATCATGAAAAAGGATAGGCTTGGAGGGTTGTACTAGGGGTATCTTGCACTAAAAATGAGTACATGGCAAGGGTGTGGTATAGTTATATGATCGAGGTGACCATCATAACAATTAAAGGTTTTAAACATAAGTTAATCATAGTGCCTCTTATCTAGCAAATCGTAGTTCTGACTATGCGGTCTTGGGATGCATCACAAAAACAAGTTCTAGAATTTAATACACTACCGGTACACTCATATAATTTTAAACCGATACCAATGCTCCAGAAAAGGCGATAAAGACCATATGTACACATCCGTAACGACGGAATAGACACATATGACTGCATTCGAACCTTAACTCGAACAAGCTAAAGGTAAAATTATCTTGGGTATCAATGAACTGGGATTACCACTCCTATTCACCCTGATATCTCCCCCCACCCGAAATTCCTATAGATCTAAAGGCGAACCTCACATTTTTGGGGTGGAATTTGAGGGTTTTATTGCTTAGTCATATAAATTCCTATTCATGAGACGCTATTAATACTCGGTTTTCGTCGGCATGTGTCATAATTTTTTTTAAAATTTTGGTTAGAATTATCTTTTATGCTATGTTTCGATATATTACCCATCATTTTATTGATGACATATTGTTTCATTAAGAATTCTTCATAATATTAAAGATTAGATTCCGCATAATCTTTAATACACTCAAACACAGTTTCTACTATAGTTGTGTTAGATTTATCTAATATAACTAATCCTTATACAAGCTTAAGGAATTCGATCTATTGAAGTAGGACCTACAGGTTTGCTCAATAATAAAGAAGAAACATGCGATAACTGGTTAAATCGTCCTCCATGAATCATCCAATGAAACTTCCTAAGAACTTCCAAGCTTCTTCTCATCAAATATAACATGTAATCAAAGACAAAGACAACTACACCAAGCATAAAACCGGCGGGATAGATATATACAACGAGAGTTTAGGGTTTTGATTCTATGAAAGCAGTAAAGATAGGATGAGAGTAATGATGTAATCATAGGTTTATGCAGGTTTATAAAAGAATTACAAAATTTAAATGTTGTGAAAACTATTTTTCGAAAATACTTGAAATGTTTTAAATTTTCCTGTAGTTGGGCTCACGACGCCGTCAGGATAAATCTTGACGCCGTCTCCAGCCTCTGAGCAAAATTTTATTTTTGTTTTCTTTGAAAAACTTCCTGCACGTAATTATATAAGTTATTTCCTGTATGAATTACTGCATGAAACATGAGATTAGTCAATACAATCATATGACTCAAAACTGACACGAATTAATCTAAACAATTTATTCTATATGTTTGAATTGATTCTAAAAAATCGGGTATTTCCCCTACACTTATTTTGTTGCAAAACACCTTTGATTGAAATTAAGACGAGGTTAAAGACAAAACATAGCATGATTACATAAATGATGGATTCAAACATAAAAGAATAATTGAGAAGAATTAAAACACAAGACACTCCTAATATGCGGGAAAAATAAATATTGGGTTACCTCCCAAGAAGCACTTTTTCTTTATTTATGAGTCTTGTAGCTAGACTCGAAGTCACACGTCCTTACGTGACTTCTCCTTCATCATCCATTCCAGTCACATATTCTGGTCCAAGCTTACTGGTGTCTTTATAAAATCCATCTTCTAAATCGGATGGCTTCCTACACCCTCTATCATAGTCATCTTCACTGAGTATTATTCTAGATGACAATAAGTCATGACCTTCACAAGATAATTCGCTTCTCTCCGGGTCCTTATACGGTGTTTTAAAGGTAATATCTTTGATTCCATTCGTGAAAGTCATTAAGCCGTGTTTCCTATTTATAGCAAGGCAGGCAAGTTCAGCGAAGGGTCATCCAAAGATTGCATGGGACAAGCTAGGGTCGATGTTAGTCTCAATATTTTCCAAAATGGTGAAATCCACGACGTAACTTATATTTCCTACAAATACGTGCATATCCCTTCCTAATCCTATAACATATATAAAAACACTATGTTGTAGGGTTCCTTTTATACACCAAAGGAAAACCCTAGCAGGCTTACAAACGTGTGAAAGGATAATACATATCCTTTCCTAAGATATCTCCTAAAATATCTCTAAGATAACTATTACTATTCTGTTACATAAACAGACTTAACTAAATACGACCAGTACTACTAAGTACTGCCACTCACCAGTACTAACTTATAGTACTGCAGACTTAACTAGGTAACTGCCAAACTTAATTTAGTGCTTTGCCAGAACTAACTAATACTACCCGACCTTAACTGTTATACTAACCAGTGTTCAAGAGCCCTTTTAACAATCTATTTCCCACAAATTCTCTTCTCTCCATATCCTAAATGGTAGTTTATAAGTGACTTCTCTACACCCATCCGTAAATGTTATCCACCCATATTTCCTATTTATAGCTAGGCATGCGATTTCTACGAAGGGTCATCCAAAAACCTACTTAGGATAAACTAGGGTCGATATTAGCCTCAACACTTTCGAGAATGGTGAAATCCATAGCATGACTCATGTTACCTATAAATACGTGTATATCTTTTCCAATTCCCACAAAATTTCCCCCTATGTTTGAAGTTATTTCTCCTAATGTCATTGTAGCAAGCAAAGGACATGACGTTCATGGGGGAATCTATGTCGATATAAGCGTTGGGTATGAATTTATGTCCTATCATGCAAGGGAATTTTAAATTATTAGGGTTGCTCTTCTTGATCCTAAAATCAAAATTGAGGGAACACCTAGGTATTTCCTTAATCAAAGATTCATAAACCGATTCCTCACACATATCAACTTGATTAAGAGGCTCCAATATCTAACCATTCTAATTCCTTTTCTTTCCTTATCCTAGTAGATTCTAATTCATCGATAATTGTTGGGTCATTCGATCTCTTTTGTGGTGTGTCCTTTGGTTCTTCCTCCTTCTTTACTTTCGTGATTAACCAAGCTAGTTGGAACTACAACCCTTAAGACCAATACCAATAACAAGCACCTAACTTTGTTCCTTGGGGCTCATATCCACCATTTCCATTTTCGAACCAAGTGAACGGTATATGTAACACAAATGGACCCATGAGATATTGGGGACCAAATGCTTGAGTTATTTCGTACTTATAGGTATGTCTAAAGGCAGATTTGAAACGGGGTGAATAGATCAAAGATAGTGGGTGTACAAGACACATGACCGGTAACAAAAGCTTGTTCTCATCTTATTAAGCTTATGGCGGAGGAAACACGGTGTTTGGAAGTAGTGTTAAAAGAAATATCATTGGCAAATGTATGATCACTCACAACTCTCTAACTATTAATGATGTTAGTCATGTTGATAATCTTAACTTTAACTTGCTTAGTATAAGTCAAATATATGATAAAAAGTGTAAAGTGCTATTAAGTAAAACTGGAAGTGAAATACTTAAAGATGACATTACCATACGAAGAGGGATAAGGAAAAATGGTCTTTATGTAATGAAAATCGAAAAAAACCCTGGAGATAAACTTTGCCTAACTTCTATAGAAAATACTTCGACGCTTTGGCATCGGAGATTGGGTCACGCCAATAGGCAACTTATACAATCAATGTCATCTAAAGAGCTCGTTAGAAATATTGCCCAAACTAAAATTTGAACACCATTTTTGTGATGCGTGTAACATTAGAAAACAAGTCCATGCTAGCCATAAGGCTAAAAATATGGTTTCTACTACTAGGTGTCTAGAACTTTTGCATATGGATTTGTTTGGTCTGTCTGCTATCCAAAGAATAAAGGAAACTTCTATACCTTGGTTATAGTAGACAACTACTCAAGATATACATGAACTAGATTTTTGAAAAAATAAAAATGAAGCTTTTGACCATTTTGAAATCTTGAGTAAGAAAATTCAAAATCAACAAGGTTGTCTATTAGGAATTATTGTAAACAGACTTAAGTCTGGTAGTTATAGAGTTAAGTCTGGTAGACATAGTTAAGTCTGCCAGTACTAAGTTAAGTCTGGCAGTACTATAGTTAGTACTGGTCTTGTCTAGTTAAGTATGTTTATGTAACAGAATAGTTATCTTAATAGTTATCTTAGAGATATCTTAGGAAAGGATATGCATTATCCTTTCACACGTTTGTAAAGCCCATTAGGGTTTCCTTGGTGTATAAAAGGAACCCTACGGCATAGTGTTTCACAGAGTGAACTCTAATAGAAATTAATAGAAAATAGCAAAGTTTTACATTGTGTTCTTCTTAGTACTTGTGTTAAGATTCCGCATTAGCATATAGTATTCATAGTTATTGTCTCTCATATAGTTGATTTGGATTTATTCAAGTTAGCTATTGTCTTACAAAAGGCTAAACAGATCCAATACTTTAGACCTATAAGTGGTATCAGAGCCTTTAGAGGGACTCTGAGTAAGAAGAATCACAAGAACCAAAAACAATCACTTTCAGATCTAAAAAAATGTCTCAACCTGCTAATGATGTTTTCTCTCAACATCTTAGTGATGATGAAGCATCATACCATGAAGATGCATCAGACAATGGTACTGCAACCAATAAACCAAAACAACAACAACAACAACTCATTCCTACAACAACCACTATCTTAAATATTAAACTCCCA
>BQNB010170813.1:0-12743 GCA_026074375.1 Tanacetum coccineum | reverse complement strand
GGTTCTTAACACACAAGTTGCTATATGGATTGCTTAGATGGGGTGAGAGTGCTTATTGACCTTTTTAGGATAAAATCAATTTATATCTTAACCTTATCATAGGTTATGTGACATAGTTCCTAACTGAGATTGCATTCCTAAGTGGTGGAAACATAAGCTGAATTGAGGTTGTCTTTATTTACTTTAATTTGTTGATTTTGACATTTTTGGTCCATCTAAATCATTTTATATATATTTGCTGTATTTATATTTTTTTATTTTGGTGGGTTAAATTTATAAATTTTGGAATTTATTAAAGAATTCCATTTTTTAAATAGATTAAAAAAAGACAGGTTTTGAGATAAAAACATATCTTTTTACTCTATATAAAGACAGGTTGGATGTTTTTATAAAGACATGTTGCGAGAGAACCAGTGTTCATTTCCAATAAAACATGTGTGTTTATTTTAATATGAAGACCAATTTTTAGGGAGAGAACCGGTGTCGATTCTTCTAATAGAGACTGGTTGCATAACTGATTTTCATATGTTTCGATCATGGAGATATCCCCCCCCCCTCCCCCTCGGAGAGTGGTTCCAAAACCACTCTTTATGGGCTATTTTGACCAGTTTCTATGGCTTTTTTTGTAGTAGTGTTAGGTCGCGGTTGGGACGTATTGTTTCCTTCAAGCTTGCGTATTTTACTTCCTTTATCACTACATGTTGAGGTGAGTTTCATAGCCCCTACTTTACTTGTTTTAATACTCGTTTTGAACTACTTGGGGATGAGAATACATGCTCGTTTTACTTATGGACACAAGTACTTAAAACTTTTACGGATTGCCTAAGTTACCACGTTATCCCGTTAAGTCCTCACTATCATGAACTGTTAGCTACGTAGTAAGCACGAATGTTGTGAATAGATCTATTGGGGTTGACACCCCCGTTTGGGTTTGTACCGCTTACTTGATTGGAAGTCAAACATATGCATTTCATTTTAGGAACTCTAGGTGTCTTTGAATGGGCACATATTGGGGCAACAACAAACAAACTAACTCTTAAGGCTTCGTTTTCATGAGCTTAGTGCAATAGTAATACTTTTCATGATATTGTATGTGTTACAATAGTCACTAAAATCTTGTGGTCCACGTTACTATTTACTTTAACCTATGATCTCACCAACTTTATGTTGACCGTTTTAGCATGTATTTCTCATGTCCTTAAATTACATTATCATGGATAGCACTTTGGAGCATCATGCTAGAGTCACCCTTTTGCGGCCTTATCATAGTGAAGATTTTCTTGCATGAACTTTAACGTCTGATTGTGTAATAAAACTTTTCTTTAATTACGATGCAAAACTCTTGAAAACCTTGTCCTTTTACTTGAACTTTTAATGAAATCAAACGTTGTATTTTTAACGACTCATACATAGGTCTTTCTTTATAGCTTGTGACTTTATGCTATGAAATCCATGCCCCAGTTATCTTTCGTTGCAAATTGCGGGGGTGTGACATTTGTGAGCATTCTTTGATGTTTCAATCGACAGCTTTTGCGGTAGCTAATATAAGTTGTAGTCGTAAATATTTTTTCATAACAATCCCAAGAAGTACTTATTTTATTTGCGAGTCATCAGCCTAAAAAATTTAAGTCAATCTCCTTACCTCAATGTTAATACAAGCATTTAACATATAACGCATAATCTAAATATAGATTGGACTAGTACGCTTCTATATGAGTGCATGATATGAATATCTGTGTTCAAGAATTGCAAAAAGAAGTTACGTCAAGAGCCCATTGTTTTCAAGGAAGTCGCGGATTCTACGTCATAGCTTTGGTTTGATTTTCTGCCCCGCCTACTGATACTGCCATGTTTTACGAAATACCTATAAATGCCGATTTGTATTATTGGTTCGATATAGGATGATGAATTGATGACTGCTCTATGGTATTGACTAAAGCTATGTGTGTCATTTTTGTAAGTATGATATTTTGAATTTGTTGTTTTGCAGCACGAGGTGGATGGATGGCTGCACCTATTCTTTGATTGCAGCTAGCTATATTTGGCAACACGAAAACTCGCAAAGAAAACGACCTTTTTTCTATAATCCTATTGACCATGGCTTCTTGAAGGTTCAATTGTTAACATGACCACTTCTTCAATTATTATCCGTTTTTCGGATATGCAGTTAATAATTTATTTCGGCATGCTTTTCGATGGTATTTTATTTTGCTTTATTTCGACATGCTTTTTCGATGGTATTTTTTTCCTTGTGTGTTTAGGATTCTCCATATCGGATGCTTTGTAAAATTATTGATCATTTTGCAACTGAGGTGGATATTTACTTTATTATTTTATATTTGACCTACTACCTTTTGAATCGCAAAACTTTTCGATTGTCTTTGTAGTCCTCAAGCATACCATGCATATATTCTTATATATTGGTTCATATTTTCAGCTTGTCATTGATGTTGTTGTTGTGGGAATGCAGTGCACAGTGCATACGAAAGTTTTTGGTGCACAAATCAGCGATAGCACAACTACGGTTTTTATTCTTAACGGTAATACTTTACATTATCGTCCATTAATCTAAGATCTTGCAGTTTTCCATATACTTGATACAATGTTTTTGTTAATCTAATTTATATAATAGTTGTCTTGCTTTTGGCAGTATGCATTAGTACTCTTGGTCCAATTATTAATATATTGTTGTCTTTCATATTTAGGCTATTGAGTAAAGATCAACACAACGTGCAAATGTTGAAATGAGGAGGGTGAAAGAAATCGATATGGTGAGTCTGAATGGTGCTCGAAGGAGGAGTTAGGTTACAAAGATTGTCCAAATTAATGAGCAACAACCGAGTGGATGGCAGGATCTTGGACTTAAATTAGAAAGGTACCAAGGACCGGAAGAGGAAAATATGAGGTGTACATGTGTGATTACTGATTGCTTGCTCTCGTCACGTCATAGAGCTTACTTTACTTGGAAACGCTTCTGCGTAACATCTGGCAAATACCAAGGACGGTAGGGGAAAATATCAGGTGTAGATGTGTGATTGCTTTTAATTGTGGATTTGTTGCTCCCGTAGCGTCATAGAAAAATATGCTGTGTTCATATTAGTGGTATTTAGATATCTGCTGAAATAGATTGAATAGATTTCAAGCTATAATCATTATTATAAAATTTCATTTTATGTAGTTACAAGTAAGGCCTCAAAATCAAAACCAAAAACACAAGCCACTCTCGACACAAACCAGCCTAATACACTAAGTTTGGTTACTCAAACTAAATACAATATTATCTATGCTCTCAAGGCTACTTATGCATGCATTAAGCTCAAAACAGCGTCATCTATCATATCTTCAAAGATCCATTCTTCAGTTTCTATAACTATTTCTCGAGTCTCTGAACGAAGATCCATCCACGTTTTCGACACTTCCAAGTCCTTTTCTATAAGTTGATCTAACGATATAGAATACTGACAGTTGAGACGTGACTCTATTCTGTTCCATACCTTGTTTATTATGCCTATTCCTTTCGGAAGTGGATGAATATTTCTTTTAAGACATGATAACTCGGGAAACAAACCTAATGAACGGTCACAAATCTCCTCAAGGATTTCATTAGTGGTATCGAAGAGGAGCAACTGGTCGTCAGCAGGCCGGCTTGAAAAGATTTGTAACTCATCGTATAATGATGGGTCAAGTATTGGAATGGAAGAAAGCCACCTTTTTTCAAACTCGTCCCAGTTAAGATCTGAAGCTAGAAGCACGGCTTCGATGTATTCAAATATAGATTCCTCATTCTCGACACTATTTAGACTACATGTTTCTTGATTTTTGCCTAGGGTGACAGTGTCTTCAAAGCGGATACGGAGTGGTTGCATAGAAGATTCCGCTGAAAATATAAAACTAATTTGAGTTAGCGTAAGCCATCACTAGCTAATACTAAATCCTAAAGATTCTATGACCATTTACAGGCATATTGCCCTTATAAATACATACAGCTGATTTCTATTTATAGGAACGTACTTTCTAAACTTGTGTTTAAGGGATTAGCTTATTTGCAAGTGCCTATTCCCTCTAAAAAAGCAAATAAGCCATTTATATAGTGCATGGGATGATTGCTTATCTGCTTAAGAACAATGCAATAATAAGCAGATAGACACTTACATAAGCAATGTCAAATAAGGAACCCATTATCTGCATAGCCCTTAACCTAGTTAGTAGTTTTCTTTCGTTATAAGTTTGTAAAATAGGCCCTCAAACGTTGACTCAAACCAACAGCTTATGTTCATTAAGATTACAAAGACGCAACAAAACATGAATGCTTACCAGATCGAGAAATGGTTCTAGCCGGGCTAATATCATCATCTGAGAACATGGGCTCAAGAACAGATATAGGACTAGGTTTCCCGGTTTTATCATCTGAGGTACTCTCAACTTCTTCACTCTTTCTATTAATAACAAGTGAAGATCCCGAAGGGGATGCTATTGGAGAACAAGATAACTCATCTTCTTCACTGAAATCCTGGAAATTCTTCATTACCGGCACATCAGTAACTTCATTTTCTTCCAGTGAAGGCGGTTTGACAATCTCTACAACATCTGCATTCGTGTTAACAGGACAAATCAGCAATATAAATGAAGCGTTATTCATGATATGCATAGTATTGACCTATTAAGTCAAACTGATATGATTTTCAGATACAAATTTAAGTTAACATCATAATTGATATAATCTCTAGTAGTAAATGAATGGAGCTAATGAAACATATTTTTGACTCAAACCAATAAAATTTATTCTACATTGTACTTTTAGCAGTAAGTTTTATAGAACTCGAGAACTACTTGTTTTGACCGCAAACGTGAAACTAAAGATAGTTCAGAAAGTAGGAAAGTAGTACCTTCAGCCTGATGAACCTCTTCCAGTATTTCCGGTTTTTGATCTTCAGCATATGTCACGGAAGGTTGACTTTCATTGATCATCGGCTCATTTCGAGGATCGATGCCCAAAGAAAGAGAGCTGTAACCTGGAAAAGCTAGAAGCTTTCCTAGACTTCTAGAATGGTCCTCGACTGTCAATTCGGTGTGTTCATTTTCATTGTTAAGCATCTCAGATAAATGTTTCTTTGCCTCAAAGTATATATTAGATACCCTTTCACTCGTTTCTCCAAAATCCAGGTTTTCACCAGTTTTTCTTTCGGATTTGGATAATCTTGAAACCTCGTCTTGCCTTTTAAACCGGTTAGAAATTCTAGAAAATCTTTCTGAGTAGAAATGGTCTCTATTTGGCGAACTCCATCCACTATTCCCGTCAACAATGGGTTTTTCAAGACAACCTGGATGCCGTGGAGATCTTGTCATAGCATTCTTTAGCTTTTTCTTAATTTCCGTGAACGAAAAATGAGAAGCGCTTCTTTCGTGATGAAAACTATTAGGTGTAATTGAAGGTGGAGTAATATCACTGTCATTTAACGATATACATTCGTGTGACTTAGTCCTTCTTTTGAAAAAGTTGCGTGGTTTACGAGTGACATGTTCTTCTGATACTGGATTGCTTCTTTTATGGTCTAATGAGTTTGATCTCTCGAGTGATTTCGGCTTTTCTTCTTCTTCGTTTTTTTCTTGGTGAATTACCAAGAGCTTGTTCACAAAATCTTCAAGTTCATGATATTGTGCGGTTTTTTGAGATGGAAGTTGATGATCGATTAGATCTTCAAGATCACCGGCTTGATCACATTGCATTTCTTCTTCCATGAGTTCTTTCACTCTTGTTTGTGTAGTTTCATTCTTTTCGTTGTTTGGAGATTCAATTTGTTGACGGATCTCTTCTGAATCTGTAAGTGAGTTCCCTTCAGATGTAGGGTACAAAGAGCCTGCCAAAACGAGTTAATATTAAGTGATACACGACACTAGTGCACCAAGGTTCGTGTCGGGTTGTGTCATGACTCGTGCAGTGTGTGTAACGAGTTATTATGTCTATTGTAGTACCAAAGTCCAAAGGTAACTTTTAAGTGCGCGTTGAGTTGGCTGAAACATTTTTTTATCAGATATTAAACTTTATGAATAAATACCGAGCTAGATTGATTACAAAAACTGCATACATTTTAATTGATATTATGCGCTTAACTACATCCTGGATTACTTTCCACAAGTTCAACCTTGTTTAAGTTTTACAAAATTTAGCCAAGAGGCCAAAACAACCTGTTTATATGTAAATGGGTCGATATTGCAATCTCTAAAAGAATCCAAAGATACCTACCCGTGGTACTTTCGGTCATATAAGCGGTATGATCTGAAAGTAGTCTTCTAGTAATCCGGCCATGGCGGAAGTCAAAGATACCTACTATACCCGACATGCACCCTACTCGATCTTTATGTTGTCGAGCAGCTAAACGTTGTTTAAGCCTTTTCGCCATAAGAAAGTCCGACTTTTTTAACTTCAAGTTCATCGATGTGATAGTTGTTTAAAAACGGCCAAAATAACCTAAATAAGCAAGAGATACAACAAAAAAATGGTATTAGAAAACAACTTAAATGCTAACTGTTGATAATTCAAAGACAAAACAAACAAACAAAACCAAACAAACGAAGCGGAAGCTTTATTCAAATTACCAAACCAAATACAAAATAAAACCAAAAGTACCAATACAAAGTTCTAATTTAAAAGTACAAAGAAAATTAATGGCATTGACCTCTATTTATTGGCAATCAATCACCTAAAACCAACCAAATCCTAAACGACTCAAATTAAGAAACATACCAAAAAATTAATATCTATCCAAAAACAAATTTACCAAACAAACACAAGAGTTTAAGTCAGTTTCTAACATTGATGATAAATGTACAATATAAGTTCTTAATGCATTGACTTTGTAAATTGGATATCAAGTCTGACTTTGAATATAAACCTAGCCAAATTATAGTATGAAAGGTTACAAAAGACAACATCTTCATCTTGTTCAATTTTTATTTGAACTTTTCTTATGGTGTACTTCAAACTATAATATTAGCTTTCTTTCTTTCTTTCTTTTTTTGCCTAGAAAATACTATAATATTTCCCATTTTGGGAAAGTTTATACACCGACATATTTTTTATATCATGATATTAGAAAATATTGCTTATGCTCCAATATCGTATTAGACAAATATCTATATTGCACTATTATATGTTTCATGATAAAGAGTAAATTCGCAGCATGCATTAAAACAAATACATTAATGAGATTTATCAATTTCATCTCTGTAAAAAAAATGTTAGCCTAGCTAAAATAAAACAAATAAGATAATATTATAAAAACAACATACTGTATATAAATTCAAAAAATTCAAGTATACATACCAAAAAAAAAAGTACAGTACCTGAAATCAAAGCCTTTTTTTGATGATATCAACAAGAACAACTTAGCTCAAAAAAGTAAAAATAAGCTCCAATTTTGACTTGTCAACTCTAAAAAAGTCAAAACAATTGTAACTTGCTACACAATTGCTTGAAGAATGTGCTAATCAAGATTGAACTTATCAATTCCAAAAAGTCAGAATTTGACCAAAAAGCTCCAAAATTGGCTTGAAATGAACATGCAAATATTGTATACCAAGTTTTGCAGAATTTGGAACTCAATTCTATGATGGTATCATATTCCAATCTTTTTATAAAAAAAAGACAACCAGATGAGAATTTGTGCAAAAATGTTATAATCTGGAGAGAAATTTATGGCAGGGTGTAAAGGTGTAAGCTTTTGTGTGTGTGAGGAATAAGTTGGTGGTGAAAATATGGGAAAAAAAAGTTGACAAGTGTGTGTTGTAATGGTGGGGTCAAGTAGAATACTAAAAAACATATTCACTTAATTGTTGTAAAAGAGAAAGCTTTGGAATAAAGTTAACAATGTGTATGTGTGTGTTGTTTTTACCAATGTTTTGAAAACCGGGTCAATAATCGACCCGGTCGAGTCACCGGGTTACCCGGTTCAACCGGTTGGCCCGCCGGGTCAACCCGGTTTTCAAAAAAAATAAAAAAATAATAATATTTGCAATAATACAAAAAATTATATATATAAATTATGAATATACCTTATATTTAGCCTAAAAACGATTTACTACCAAATATAACATGTAACAAATAAAATTACGTTGCAAATATATATAAAAAACTTATTTTATTTATAAAAAAACATGAAAAAATCAAAACCCGGCCGGGTCAAACCGGATCTCGAGAACCGGGTCACCTTAAACCCGGCGGGTCAAACCGGGTTTCGAAAATATAAAACCCGGTTTAATTTAACCCGTTTTTTCGACCAGACCCGGTTCAACCGGTTGACCCGGCCGGGTCGAACCGGGTTTCAAAACATTGGTTTTTACAGCTAGTTGTTTTTATTTGGTTGCAGGATTCCATGTTGTTCAATCATCATCATCAATTTCACCACCACCACCCCACTTACCATCCATCTCATGCCTCCTCTTCATAGTAATATACTTCATTTGCATACTATCCCTCTCTCTTTTTAGCACACACTTGTACGCTCGCTCTTACACATGTACATAAGACACTTAAGAGTTTTGCTAAAATAACCAACTGGGCTAGCTCAGTTCGTCATCAGAGGTATCCTTAGGTATGTGAGTTCCCCACCAACCTAGATGTTGTGGGTTCAAGCCTCGCTGAAAGCATGCGTGAAATATATTGTGAGATATGTGGTATGAGTGGTGAAAAAAATTGCCAAGAAAAAGAGTTTTGCTAAAACCACAAAATGTTTACAAAGAAATATCCACAAAATCGAGTTGGTAACATATGATTGGTGAATAAAAGAGAAAAGAGAGATTATGAGATTGATAAACACCAATAACACACAATCATGTCATTGTGCGAATGTTTTTTTAAAAAGTTTTGTGCTTCTAGCAAACCTAGACACTTAAAGACTACATGATCCTTTTAGATTCATGTGATGGTAGAGCAGCGGGTGCGGTAATATAAGTCAAAGTGTCACCTCACATATTTAAATACATCGTCTTCAGTGACTTAAGCTAAAATGTTACTTTTAGACCCAAATCATTTTAATTTCTTTATTATTTTTTGCACGAGTATGAACTTTTAACTTCTTATTGTTGCAACGATTGGTGATACTCATAAACTTTCGTTAAAAACAAGTCACCTTCATCATCTGCATCAGATTGATATATAAAACCATTTGGATTCATAGTTTGCGATATCTTAATTTGTGTGAAAATGGAAGCAAATGATTTTTGTTTGTGTGTAAAAATGGTTTTGCAAAAGATTTTAGCTTTTATAAAACAATTTTTTAAACAAAAAAATTGGTTTTAGTTTTATAAAAGCTGTTTACGTAGAGTGAAAAACGATTGTTTGAAAATATAATATATAAAAAAGAAAACAAAGTATTTGTTGCATTGCAATGGTCAAAATATTCAAATGGTTTTCACGTTTGGTGTAAGGCAAAATTTTGGCGAAATCTTTGGTGAATGGATAATCCAGTGCAGTGGCGTGTGAAATGGCAAGGGTCATCTTATACTGACGAGGATTGCTCGTCACTACATCTAGTGCTCTCAGCACTTGTTAACTCAACTTGGACTACCCTTAAAACTCCAAATATTCTTCTCTTTCTTACTTATCATTCAAACCTTAGAAGTAACCAAAATTGTTCACTAAGGCTACCCACTATAAGGTCGGTCGACCGAGGTCGATGTCGATCGACCTTATAGTGGGTTAGTCGGTCGCCGGTCCCCATTAGAAGACAATGGTCGTCTGCTTGACCAAGGTCGACCTTGTGTTTGTATGTGTTTTAATTAAAATAAAGTGAGTTTCTGTGGGGTATGTTTTTTATAGTGTAGGTCGCCTTATAGCGGTAAAAAGTCGCATGTAGGTCGTCGGAGAGAGAAAACTGATGTGGCAGGGGAAAATATAGGTCGCTGGTGGTCACTATAGTGGGTAGCCTAAGATAAGAATATACATTTTAAGAAAATTGCATTGTTATTATTAATTATTGTTTCTATTTTTGCAAAATTTAAAAAACTGATTTTCCCGTTGACAAACAATTAATAATTTAAATCTATTTTTTTTACTTGTGAGGCTCACTTTGAACTATGTCTCTTGTTTTATTGATATAAAAGAAAATTGTATATTTAGGATGATTATTATGTTGTGATTTAAAAATTGTTGTTGGGTATATAATGAAAACAAAATTAATTGCAACAACAAGTTTTGGTGTCCTTGGCTAATTAAAAGGAAGAAGAGAAAAAAATTGCTCATTTTAAAGTGTTGATTCATCGATGTCAGACAATGCCGCCATAAACAACATCAAAGTTGTTCATGAAATACCACGAAACAATGTTTCGTACCTTATGCTTTATTCTGAAAATGCTTAAAACCGTTGCTAAATTTACAAGATATTGATTCACTGGTGCTAAACATAAATACTCACAATTTAATGTATCCTCATGCGAGTTTAGACGCATAACTAGATACTTGGAAGAAAGAAGTAGAACATGTTAACTGCACGTAATAACGGAGCTTCACGTCTCGCGTCACTGTTGAGCTAGATACAGCTCCTCACACACGTATTGCGTTACAAAGACTTCCTCCTCAAATGTGGTTGGATCACAACTGTGAGGGCGTCATGGTTGAAGGCCAATAATGTGATGAGGTTTGTTTCGTGTGTCGTGAGTGTTTAATAAAGGTTTGAGTAACGAGTATTGAGAAAAGAAAAAGAAATGATGTGTCGTTGAAATAAAAGTGAATATAATGTAAAATAAAAGTTACCACCACGTATATTGCCACAAGAGACAGGTATAGCTATGTTAGTATATATTCAGGGATGGATGCAGAGCCAAAAGTGACCATGTGTACAATTTTTCTTTGGTTTCATATTTCATCTCCCTTTAGTTATAAATTTCATATTTATCCAAACGCGCATTAAAAACATTATACATTATGCATTATTCAATGATTGTATTTTGAATATATATGAAATTAATCACAAAAGGTGATATACGAAGTTATTTCTATTTTTTAAGTGTGGTATAGGAAAAAGGAAATTAAAAAAACGATTTTAAGAGACATACATCTGACTGGATACGGGTCGTAAATGAAGTTATTTCTATTTTTTAAGTTATTTCTATTCAATGATTGTATTTTACATCTAGTTAGATGGACATTTATCTGACTGGATACGGGTCGTCGTCATTTGATGTCTGCCTTAAGTTTTAGGGTGAGTTGGTTTAGGAGACATACAAAAAAAACTCTTAGACTGGTCCCCGTTAAAATTTTGGACTTTGATATATGGTCAAATGAATGGCTACAACTATTACGAGCTGAGTAATAATATATAAGCGACAGAGCTCCTTTAAATGCAATTTAATATTCTTTTAACCATATGTTGAATGGTATACGAGTAATAGTTATTGAACATATAACACCTATACCGATCAAGATGGAAAAGGAAATGTGCATGGCCCCTACTATACATTTCATTTTGATTCTTAAAAAAACATGCTATTTGACATCTTATAGTACCATGATATATGTTTGGATTTGTAATTTTTCTAAATTTAAATCATGTGAAAACGTTTGAATCTTTTTAGTAACTGGACTTTCTAATCCAGTTTGAAAATAAATCACCGTTTACAAGCTAAAGGTCTCACATCACTATTCACTAGTGACGGACCACCAAGGGACGTACTCGAGTTTATACCATGGCCTATAATAACCATCATTAATGTCATCAATTTCGTTTGTACACTCTCTAAAACTGATCGTTAGCAAATTTAGTCGAACCATTTCATATAATTGATATGTGGTCCTCTTCGTTGTTTAAAAGACAATTACTATTACGTTTTTGCCAAATGTATGATTGTGTTTTTCTTATGTTTCGTAATAATTGGATCTTCCAATTCAGTTTTCATAATTCACCACATATAAGCTAAGTCTCACCGTCTCATCGTCTCATCAGACAGTTATTTGTGTCGATCATCGTTAAGTATATAGACAAGTTTTTCTTAAACTTCTATAAAAAAAATTCGTGATCAGTTGAGAACTATCAAATAAAGTTAACGTAACATGGAATCCTATGAATCAATTAATATCCATGTCTTGGGAGACTTGTAGTGAGCCTTTTATGCATGTCATTTCTATGCAAATACCAACCACTTACATTAGTTTTAACAACTGATTATTAGAGCTAAGAAAAAGGTAGAACTTACAAGACATAAAATGCAAATCAAGTGTCATATAAATATGAAGTAAAACAGGGGAATGAAGGGGAAATTCCAGGTATACAGAATGAGAGTCGATCGATGAATGGTACTAATTCTCAAGTGTCAGGGTCAGTGGGGTCAAGGAAGTTTAAAAAATCAGTGGTTCCGAAAACAGGTGGCTCTATGTTGTGTTTAATGGAGGAATTAGTTCGGGTGGGTCAAGCTATGGGGTACAATATGGAGGGGTGTGTTAAAAATATGTCTGAGATTATTGATTCACAAGGAGCGGAGGGGGTGTACCGATGAATTTCCTATCCTTGAATATTCAAGGCCTCGCCCAAAAGGCTAAAAAAGATTGGGTTAAGGAATTGTGTATCAAAAATAAAGTGAATTTTCTAGCTATCCAAGAAACTAAGATGGAGAGTATTGATTTAATTAGTGTGAAGTTATGTTGGGGTAATTTAAGATTTGACCATGTTCATAGTGATTCCGTGGGCAACTCGGGAGGGATCTTATGTGTGTGGGATTCGGATTCTTTTCGTAAAGATAGTGTTACTATT
>BQNB010170811.1:0-13635 GCA_026074375.1 Tanacetum coccineum | reverse complement strand
AGAGGTTAAAACACAAGTACTATGGCTAAGCAAAAGAAACCACCCATTGGGATGCAAAATAAAGAAAAGTCAAAAGCAAAGTTAAGAATAACTTTGCTTTTGAGAACTAGCTAAACACGGGGTGTAAAAGAAAACATTAGTTAAATGATGAACTGATTACTAAATATAAAAATTGCCGATTTATATATACATGCATGCTTCTAAATGGTATTGTAACAGCCCATTTAACATCCCATTAACAACCTCCAATAATTATTAAAAACGTGTAACCGCTAAAAATCATTACTATCAATAATGATTATTAAAAACGTGTAACCGCTAAAAATCAGTACTATTAATAATGATTATTAAAAATGTGTAACCGCATCTACCATATAAATTTACACAAACCATTTCATATATCTCACACACAAATGCTTTTTTACAGCAAAAATAGTCTCTTAATATACTCTCACCTTCACTCCTCAACTCTTACGGGTACCCTCACATTCACTTAGGGGTGTTCAAAAAAACCGTGAAACCGACGAACCGAGCCGAACCGCTCAATCCGAAACCGAAAAAACCCGAAACCGAAGAAACCGAAACCGAAAAAACCCGCTTATAATGGTTCGGTTTCGGTTTTTACTTGTAGATATCCGCGGTTAACCGAACCGAACCGTGCATATTATACATGATTATTTTCTAACTAATATTCAAATAGTTGTACAAGTATTAACCGATTATTGCAATACTTTTATTGTATAACGACTTTTTCGCTCGTAAAGTAAACATTTGTAAAAATCTATGTGTGAAAATTGATTAATGTGATCGTAATCTATAACGTCGAGTAATATTTTTTTGTTAATACGTTATATATGAATATTTGAATGCAATTATTGTAACGAAATACTTAAGTTTTATATGACTTTTAAATTCAACGTCATTTAATTTTACTAGAAATACATTTTATGTTCTAGACTATGTTATTTTTTATACGGTTAAACTCTATTAAACGTCAAAAACGGTTAACCGTGACCCGAACCGCGGGTAACCGCTCACTTCGGGTACCCGCATGTCCGGTTACCCGCCTAGTACGGTTCGGCGACGGATAGTAAAATTAATTACCCGCCCCGCGACGGATAGTTTAAATCTTCCAACTAATCGAACCGAACCGCCCCGTGAACACCCCTTGGCACTATTAATTTTCACCTCTTAAATCCCTCGTGTGCAGGTCACATGACGGTACTTTGGTCTTTTTAGATATATTCATCTTCAATCTCTCTAATTGTTCTTGAGTTTTGTTTTTTTTCCTACATCCTTAGACCTTGAACACAAAATCAAACGAAACACAATAAAGTTAAAACTAGTCGTAGATTACATTTACCATTTGTTAAGTTTATAAATCAAAACTTAGACATTACATTTTCATGTACATCTACTGTAACTAATTCCAATGTTTTGAAAACCGGGTTTTGAATCGACCCGGTCGAGTCACCGGGTCACCGGGTTACCGGTTCAACCGGTTGGACCGCCGGGTCAACCCGGTTTTCCAATATATATATATATATATATATATATATATATTTTGGAAAACCGGGTTGACCCGGCGGTCCAACCGGTTGACCCGGTGACTCGACCGGGTCGATTCAAAACCCGGTTTTCAAAACATTGCTTGTTAGTCTAAAGACTATTTATTAACAAATATAACATGTAAAATTAAAATTACGTCGCAAATATATACAATTAACATGTTTTATTTATAAAAAAATACGAAAAAACCGAAACCCGGCCGGGTCTCATGACCCGGGTCACTCCAAACCCGGTCAAACCCGGCGGGTCAAACCGGGTTTCGAAAATATGAAACCCGGTTTAATTTGACCCGTTTTTTCGACCGGAACTGGTTCAACCGGTTGACCCGGCCGGGTCGAACCGGGTTTCAAAACACTGACTAATTCAAAGGATGATTAAATCCCAGTAAATAAATAAAACTTGCAAAAAACATGATGTACTGATATCAATTTAGTTGACCAAAGTGAACTTTGGGCCATCAAAATTAAGTGAGTAAGTTTAAAATAATACCACAACACTCTTCATCTCTTAGATCACCACTCCATCTATGGTCATCCACCGTTGTGCCATTTGCCACAACTAACACAAATTCTTTTATCTGCTGTCGGCCTCGACGTCTTTGTTGGAGTTTAGATCCCGTCCACTCCGCTGGCAGATGACAATTGTTTTTTTTGTATTTTCCCTATTTCTATCTATTTTCATCACCGTCACCATTTGATATACCGAAAACCAAGGATGAAGATCCTTTACTCTCATCGCCTCTTCAGAGATGTGTGTGACTCTTTGTGTGTGTGTTTTGTTGACTTTTTAAGCATGCTTATCTCAGGTAATCAAGGTTGAAGACTTGGAGCGGCATGAGGAGGAGCTTGCGCGAATTTATTTTGTTAAACTGTTTTTAAGTTCCATTCCTCAAACTACATTTAAAATATGTTGGTGGTTTCTAAAACTTGTATGTTGATTTGGTTAAGATTTTGTGGGACAATGATTACACTCTGATCTTACTTTTGGAATGAAACTAAGTTTGTAACGTCTCTCTTGGGTCGTTCTTTTATAATTTATGTGTAATTGTGCCATTGGTTAACACCCAATTGTTGGTTCCGCTACGTATGAAATTGGGGGTGTTAAATTGTGTGACTGTGTGTGTGTGTGTTTAGGAGTATGGCTGAGCGTTCACATGCCAAATTCACACATTACTGTGTGTGATACAAATGTTAGGTAAGATGTATATAAACTTGTGGATAAGGGTAGGATATGGATCAGTAGTGTTTGTTTTGAGTTTGATTATCGGATTTTGGGGTTTCTTTGATGAATTCCGGAATTTGCTGAAGAAAAAATAGAAATTTAAGAAATAATGTGTGTTTAGTTGGAGAAAAAAGTTTTGTAATAAAAAGATCTTGTTTTTCACCGAACATAGAAAACTTGTTCATATGAAATTGTTTTGTATTTTAAAGGAAAGAAGTGGGGATACAAGGGAAACAAAGAAAACACAAAAATTGTGTTTTGCAATTTCGCTTGTTAAATTAGGAAATGCAAATTCTTTATTTTGTAGACTTTGATTGAATTTTTTTGATTTGCGTGCCATCTTTATTTTCTTTGTTTTCTACAAAACATTTTGTGGAAAACAAAGGTTTCTTCTTTCAACTAAGCACACCCCTAAGGTTGAAAATGAATGTGGATAAAACGACTATGTGACCCTCACACGAGGGGACTTAACGGAATGACACTAGCGGACGTTTGGTCAAATCACAAGTCTCTTACAAAGTGCCTACCACAAGGACGGTGAGTGTAATTCTTGAAGTTTAAAGACGAGGTGCAATTTTGCGTACCACAGGAAGATATTTGTAATTAATACTTATAATTAATATTTGTGCACAAATTTTCTGTTAAATAAGTGAAGTTATTTGTTGGCGCTACTTGCAATATTTTGTCTTTTTTGATGTTTCTCTTCTTGAATTACGGGATTAAGAGGTGCCATTAGTAAAGTTTATGTTTGATTAGTTTTGGCGCCAGATCCTATTTAGTAAATAAAAATAATCCCTTGGTCTTAATGAGTGGCCAAGTAGTTTATCAACTTGTTTAGGATCACCAAAGAGAGGCACTGAGGCCCACTTTTTTAGGTAACAGTCTTAATTGTTTCAATGAAGCAATCTAATGACCCTCTATTCGATTTCGGCTGCGATGAAAGTGAGTATATGACAATAGAAAATTTTGATAAATCTAAAGAATACTACAAATGGAGAAACGAGTTATTAGCGTTTTTGGCTACAAAAAATAAGTTACCTTTTCTATAAGAAAATTCTACACCAGCGCTAGAGTCCCCTAGAGTCCCCTCATTTAACTCGTTGTCACAGATGTGACCGTTTGGTCAAAAGATGGCTATTGGAATGTTTGTCCGAAGATGTTAAAGACTCTGTCAAGCACCATAAGTCCATAAGTTTGCGTGTGAAATCTGGAACGAGCTTGAGTCAACATATGAAATCCCTACTCTACAACTAAAAGAAAGTTCAGAAAATTTCATTTCTTCATATTTGGAAAGGTTTAAGAGAAAACCAACTCGTGATATTCCTTTGGACCAAAAGTGCGAGGAATTTGATCGTATGGTTGGAGCCACGTTGACATAATTGAATTATTTGGATAGATTGGTTAGTTGTTATAATCATGTTAACAGGAATCAACATAGGGCTTTGTTTTTTATGATGCGGTAAGTAATAATGATTAATATCCAGAATTGAAAAGATACATCTTGAACAACATAAACGTGACCTTTGGGAAAGCTTTTAAAGTGCTGCAAAAGTACATGAATGGTGCAAAACCCATGACTAAAGAGCATCATCCGTCTTCATCATCTATTTCTTTTGGATGATGATTTCACACGAACTCATGAGTATAAACATCGGCAAATTGATCATTTTCAGAGCAACACCAGCACCACATCTTCTAATACTAGGTATCTATTTACCTAATTATAATTTTATTTATGTGACCGCTTTCATCTTTTTACACCATCTACGAACTTGTAACCAAATAATCAACTTATTTATAAGAAAAACTTGGTCTAAGTTATAATGTATTTAGCTTTATTTTTTGAAATAGTTTATGTAATAATGAACTTTCATTTTTTTATCATTTCACAATGAAAGAAGCTTTCACTTATGTTTGCTGTCTATTATGTTAATATTATCAAGTTGTTAAATAGTTGTTCAACGAGGTACTAATTTAATCTTCCTTAAACAGTAACAA
This sequence comes from Tanacetum coccineum, assembly GCA_026074375.1. NCBI lineage: Eukaryota > Viridiplantae > Streptophyta > Magnoliopsida > Asterales > Asteraceae > Tanacetum > Tanacetum coccineum. The sequence goes on along the minus strand of BQNB010170811.1, from coordinate 8,847 downwards.
GAAAGTCACATGGATGTTAAATATCGGCGTGTAGAGCTTTTAAAAACTCATATGGATAAGTATCAGAAAATGCATAGCAATACTAGGTATCTATTTACCTAATAATATTTTTTATTTATGTTATCTTCCATCTTTTTACACAAAGTCTACTAACTTGTAACCAAATAATCAACTTATTTATGAGAAAAAATTGGTCAAATTATTATGTATTCAGCTTTAGTTTTTGAAATAGTTTATGTAATTATGAACTTCCATTTTTTTAGCATTTCATAGTGAAAGTAATATTCACTTACTTTTGCTAACCCATTACGTTAATATTAACAACTTGTTAAATACTTGTTCAAAGAGGCACTAAAAAAATCTTCTTTAAACAGTAACAAGAAAGTCACAAGGATGTCACCTATCGGGCGGGCTTAACAACATAGGCAAGAAGCTCACCCTCAGATGTGCTCATCGTTATCAAGTTTGTGTCGATTGTGACTTAGATATAAAACTTTTCGATCAAGCCGAGCAAGGAGGCATCTCTATATCAACGTTCGACAATTGTTCAGATTTTGTAAATTCTCTTACAAAACCCCGAGTTATAATCATTGCCATGGACGAAGATTCAGGTTGTGTAGATAGGCTCATTGATTCCCTTGTAGTGCATCTAGAAGAACGTGATTCGATCATTGATGCAAGTTTATCTTAGTTTGCTTACACCAAACTAAGAAATAAATGCTCAATTATAAAGGATCAGATATTTATGAATGGGAGTTACCGAGTGCTTTAGTGGTGAAGGACCTTCTTTCGTTATAGGTAAAGATTATAAATACTATCGTCAAGTAGAAGGCATGTTACAAGGAATAGCAGTTACAAAGCGTGACGAACCGTGTGTATCATATGTCGGCAAAGGAGGGATGGGGCACTATGTGTACATGGTCCATAATGGGGTTAAATATGGCTAGTTGCACTCGGTGGCAAAGTGCTACAATATATTAAAATATATTGTAAAGCTAAATGATAATTAGTTGTTTAACTTCTTTGAAAAATTTAAAGGGGTAGAGCAGGCTATGGATATGGGAAAAAAAAATAAAGAATGAGCGTTGTTACTAGACCATTACTTTGGAGATACCAAGTTCATAGAAGCTGTTAAGTGGACAGTTCACGAAAGTGTCGATTCATCCGTGGCTGCCCCAACAATAGCTATGTCATTAAATACTCTAGCAGCCGAGCCGCACAAGTCATTCGATAACGATGTTAGTGAGGCTTTTATCAGGTATGTTGAGAAGGCACTCTGTGCCTCAATATTGAGTACTTATATCCAAGGAATTAAGATGATAGAGGCAAGGGAAAAATCAATAGTGAATATTTTGCGGGATATTGTGAAGGTTTGGAAAGTCCATTGCTTTATTGATCCCAAATGTTTGGATGATCTTTATATGGCGTATGATAAGTATCATAAATATAAACTTGAAGACTTTATCTTAGAGCCATGTCAATTTAAAGAGAAGGGCGACAATAAGGCTAAAGAGATGAGCGAGAGAATGACGGAAATGCACTCTGCCTGGAAGAAAGTCATAAATAAAGCTATCGAATGCGACATTAGTGTGAATGCTCTGTCATTTGGTCTTAAAGTTTTTGAGGAATTTTATAGGAAGATATTGTAAGGACCGGTTATGCTTTCATGAAATGAGTAAGATGTTCGTCAAATGGCGTTTTTTTTGGGTCACAATTGGAAGTTTATTCTTGACAATCGAAAGTTAATATAGGGCTGTAGTGCCATCATCTCTTGGAATGTTGAAATTCTATTTTGATGACAACAACTAGTGAATGATGAGATGAGTGTGAATGCAATCGTATTATTGACTTCTCTCTTGATTTACCGTATGATTATATTTGTTGAATCACGATACCATATGAGAGAATAAGCGGGATATGAGGCTACTTTTTGTTACCATGTTATTCTTTCTTTTTTTAACTGTAAGGCTTTGTCATTACATAAAGAATTATACTACTTACATGAATGCAAACATACCATATGAGAATAAGAATGAGTACTTACATCAGCCAATTTTGTGATATACTACCGAAAAAAACTAATTCTTGAAAAGAACCAATGTAAAATCAGACTTCTTTGATGATTGAGAGATCCTTAGCAGCAGCAGCCACTCAAAACATGATTATAACATGATATTCTTCAACCAATACTTTGTTTATAGTGATGGCTCAAGAATATCATGTTAAAATTTCATACGCAAACTTATGGTGCTTGACAGAGTCTTTAACATCTTCGGACAAACATTCCAATAGCCATCTTTTGACCAAACGGTGTGCCAACGAGTTAAATCAGGGGACTCTTGGGGACTCTTACGCTGGTTTAGAATTTTCTTAAAGAAAAGGTAACTTATTTTTTGTAGCCAAAGGCGCTAATAACTCGTTTCTTTAATCATTACTTTGTTTATAGTGATGTCTAAAGAATATCATGTTATATTCATGTTTGGAGTGGTTGCTGCTGCCAATGATCACTCAATCATCAAAGAAGTCTAGAAGTCTGATTTTACATTGGTTCTTTTCAAGAATTAGTAAGTACCCATTCATATTCTCATATGGTATGTTTGCATTCATGTAAGTAGTATAGTTCTTTATGTAATGACAAAGCCTTACAGTTAAAAAAAAAGAATAACATGGTAATAAAAAGTGGCCTCATATCCCGCTTATTCTCTCATATGGTATCGTGATTCAACAAATATAATCATACGGTAAATCAAGAGAGAAGTCAATAAAACAATTGCATTCACAATCATCTCATCATTCACTAGTTGTTACACAACATACCATTGTCATCAAAATAGAATTTCTACATTCTGAGAGATGATGGCAATACAACCCTATATTTACTTATGATTGTCAAAAATAAATTTCCAGTTGTGATAAAAAAATAAATGTCGTTTGACAAACATCTTACTCATTTAATGAAAGCATAACTAGTCCTTACCATATCTTCTTATAAAATTCCTCAAAAACTTTAAGACCAAATGATAGACACTAATGTCGCATTCAATAGCTTTAGTTATGACTTTCTTCCGGGCAGAGTGCATTTCCATCATCCTCCCGCTCATCTCTTTAGCCTCATTGTCACCTCTCTCTTTAAATTGACATGATTCTAAGATAAAGTCTTCAAGTTTATATTTATGATACTTATAATATGCTGTATAAAGATCATCCAAACATTTGGGATCAACCAAGTAATGGACTTTCCAAACCTTCACAATATCCCGCAAAATATTCACTATTGATTTTTCCCTTGCTTTTATCATCTTAATTCCTTGGATATAAGTACTCAATATTTAGGCACAGAGTGCCTTCTCAACATACCTGATAAAAGCCTCACTAACATCGTTATCGAATGACCTAATGACATAGCTATTGTTGAGGCAGCCACAGATGAATTGACACTTTTGTGAACTGTCCACTTAACAGCTTCTATGAACTTCGTATCTCCAAAGTAATGGTCTAGTAACAACGCTCCTTTATTTTTTTCCATATCCATAGCCTGCTCCACCCTTTTAGATTTTTCAAAAAAATTAAACAACTGATTGTCATTTAGCTGCCACCAAGTGCAACTAGCCATATTTAACCCCAATATGGACCTTGTGCACATAGTGCCCCATCCCTCCTCTGCCGACATATGATACACACGGTTCGTCATGCTTTGTAATTGTTATTCCTCGTAACATGCTTTCTACTTGACGACAATATTTATAATCTCTACCTATAACGAAAGAAGGTCATTCACCACTAAAGCACTCGGTTACTCCCATTCTTAAATAACTGAGCATTTATTTCTTAGTTTGGTGTAAGCAAACCAAGATAAACTTGCATCAATGATCAAATCACGTTCTTCTAGATGCACTACAAGGGAAACAATGAGCCTATCAACACAACCTCAATCTCTGTCCATGTCAATGATTATAACTCGGGGTTTTGTAAGAGAATTTTCAAAATCTGAACAATTGTCGCTCGGCTTGATCGCAAAGTTTTAGATCTATGTCACAACTGACAGAAACAACGATGAGCACATCTGAGGGTGAGCTTCTTGCCTAAGTTGTTATGCCCTAGCCCGATAGTTGACATCCTTGTGACTTTCTTGTTATTGTTTAAGAAGATTTTTTTTAGTGCCTCTTTGAACAAGTGTTTAACAACTTATTAATATTAACATAATGGGCGGTGAAAGTTACTTTCGCTATGAAATGATAAAAAAATAAAAGTTCATAATTACATAAACTATTTCAAAAACTAAAGATGAATACATAATAACTTGACCGAGTTTTTCTCATAAATAATTTGATTATTTGGTTACATGTTCGTAGGTTTAGTGTACAAAGACGGAAGATAACATAAATAAAAATTATTATTAGGTAAATAGAAACCTAGTATCCGGTGTTGCTGCGGTGTTGCTGCAGCTATGCATTTTCTGATACTTATCCATATGAGTTTTAAAAGCTCTACACGCTCGATATTTAACATCCATGTAACTTTTATTGAAATTGTGTAAGGAAGATTAAATTAGTGCCTCATTAAACAAGTATTTAATTAACATAATGGACGACAAAAGTAAGTGAAAGTTTCTTTCATTGTGAAATGATAAAAAATGAAAGTTTATTATTACATAAACTATTTCAAAAAATTAAAGCTAAATACATAATAACTTGACCAAGTTTTTCTCATAAAATAAGTTGATTATTTGGTTACAAGTTCATGGATTTGGTGTAAAAAGATGAAAGCGGTCACATAAATAAAATTATAATTAGGTAAATAGGTACCTAGTATTAAGAGGTGTGGTGCTGGTGTTGCTCTGAAAATGATCAATTTGCCGATGTTTAAGAAATAGATGAAGACGGATGATGCTCTTCAGTCATGGATTTTGCACCATTCTTGTACTTTTACAGCAATTTAAAGGCTTTCACAAAGGTCACGTTTATGTTATTAAAGATGTGTCTTTTCAATTCTGGATATTAATCATTAGTACATATCACATCATAAAAAACAGAGCCCTATGTTGATTCATGTTAACATGAATATAACAACCAACCAATCTATCCAAATAATTCAATTATGTCCACGAGGCTCCAACCATACGATTAAATTCCTCGCACTTTTGGTCCAAAGGAATATCACGAGTTGGTTTTCTCTTAAACCTTTCCAAAAATGAAGAAATGAAATTCTCTGAACTTTCTTTTAGTTGTAGAGTAGGGATTCCATATGTTGACTCAAGCTCGTTCCAGATTTCATACGCAAACTTATGGTGCTTGACAGAGTCTTTAACATCTCCGGACAAACATTCCAATAGCCATCTAATAACTCGTTTATCCATTTGTAGTATTATTTAGATTTATCAAAATTTTCTACTGTCATATACTCGCTTTCGTCGCTGCGAAATCGGATAGAGGGTCATTAGATTCCTCCATTGAAACAATTAAGACTTTTACCTCAAATTAGAAGAAGAAATAGATGAACAATCTGGCACGGATATAAGGTTACATTAATACAATAGTTAAGCAAATGAGTTAAGCACAAACTTTTTAAAATATGAACTTTATTGTTGGAGAAAAAATACATCTAACCCAGAAATAAACTGTCAAATAAGTAATTCTTCTAGAAAAATGGACACCTATAAGGTTAAATGAAAAAAACCTAAAACTTGCTTATCATCATGTAACGAAACCACACAAAAATGAGTTCATGTTAGCCGTTGCAAGGTTGACATACACACACTTAAAGATAAAACCGTCTACTACAACACAACAAATGAACAAACCATACAAACAAATAAAACCTCACTAAAAAATAACCACACAAAATCATTAATTTTTATATACCTGAAGCATCTCGTAATTAATTCCATCACTCTTCTCATCTTCATCTTCATCTTCATCTCCCATTCTCCACATTTATAAAACTGTTTCAACACCCAATAGACAGATTTCTTAAGACCCAATTTGAATACAATCAAGACACATATAAAAAACATAAGCAAAAGAGTCAAAAATCAATTAACAAACACCCTATTTTTTAAGATAAAAGCATCAATAAAATTAAAATAAAGAAAAGATCATACCTTTGAAAGAATTATTGTTTTCAAAATCATATTGTAAAGGGAGTTAGATAAAGACTGATATCAAGTGTGTTTGTGTGTTTCTAGTTTGAGGTTTATCGTTTGATGTTGGTGAAGGTTTGAGGGACACAAGGCTTTTTTTTCTACACTCAAAGCATGAACTCAAAAATAAAAAAAAACTGTATATCAAATAAAACCATCAAAAGCGATAAACAACAACCCGAGCTGAACAAACACGTCGTTGTATCAACTCATAAGCATTCAAATTGTATCAGAACTACGCCTTACATACTCATTGCTATCTACCACCCAATACCTCTTAGGAAAACAATGTTACATATAGATATAGCTAGCCCATTTTATATCTAAAAGGCAGGTTAGGTAACACAATAGACAATAACCATTCATATATGTAACTTTTATTGCAAAAAGTCTTCAACTAATGTTCATTAAATCAAGAATCATCTATATGTATAACCAAAACTATAACATATTTGCTTCCTACTACAACACAACAAATGAACAAACCATACAAACAAATAAAATCTCACTAAAAAAACCACACAAAATCATTAGTTTTTATATATCTGAAGCATGTCGTAATTAATTCCATCGCTCTTCTCATCTTCATCTTCATCTCCATCTCCCATTCTCCACATTTATAAAACTGTTTCAACACCCAACAAACATATTTCTTAAGACCCAATTTGAATACAATCAAGACACATATAAAAAACATATCAAAAGAGTCAAAAATCATTTAAAAACACCCAATTTTTAAGATACAAGCATCAATAAAATTAAAATAAAGAAAAGATCATACCTTTGAAAGAATTATTGTTTTCAAAGTCATATTGTAAGGGGAGTTAGATAAAGACTGATATCAAGTGTGTTTGTGTGTTTCTAGTTTGAGGTTTATCGTTTGATGTTGGTGAAGGTTTGAGGGACACGGGGCTTTTTTTTCTACACTCAAAGCATGAACTCAAAAATCAACAAAAAAGCTGTATATCAAATGAAACCAACAAAAGCGATAAACAACAACCCGAGTTGAACAAACGCGTCATTGTATCAACTCATAAGCATTCAAATTGTATCAGAACCACGTCTTACATACTCATTGCTATCTACCACCCAATACCCCTTAGGAAAACAATGCTACATATAGATATAGCTAGCACATTATATATCTAAAAAGGCAGGTTAGGTAACACAGTAGACAATAATCATTCATATATGTAACTTTTATTACAAAAAGTCTATAACTAATGTTCATTAAATCACGAATAATCTATATGTATAACCAAAACTATAACATATTTGCTGCCTACTACAACACAACAAATGAACAAACCGTACAAACAAATAAAATCTCACTAAAAAAATAACCACAAAATCATTAATTTTTATATACCTGAAGCATCTCGTAATTAATTCCATCGCTCTTCTCATCTTCATCTTCATCTCCATCTCCCATTCTCCACAGTTATAAAACTGTTTCAACACCCAAAAGACAGATTTCTTAAGACCCAATTTGAATATAATCAAGACACATATAAAAAACATAAGCAAAAGAGTCAAAAATTAATTAAAAAAAACCTATTTTTTAAGAGAAAAGCATCAATAAAATTAAAATAAAGAAAAGATAATACGTTTGAAAGAATTATTGTTTTCAAAATCATATTGTAAAGGGAGTTAGATGAAGATTGATATCAAATATGTTTGTGTGTTTCTAGTTTGAGGTTTATCGTTTGATGTTGGTGAAGGTTTGAGGGACACGAGGCTTTTTTTTGCTTATAGAGAAAGGAATGAGAGACACGTATTTGAAGATGGAGGAAGGAAGAGGAGGTGGGTAGCATTAAATGTTCGGAGCACTCAAAAGTTATCGAGTTAGAAAAAAATATATATTTAAGTTTGACCCGGGTCAACAACCGGGTTACGACGTACGTCGGCAGCGTTTCTGGCTGGTCGACCCGACCGGAGCATTAAATAATATCTGCATTTAAGGAGGACCAAAAAAGCACGGGTTGGGCGAGTTTTTTTCCATTAAAGTGCATTTAAGGCGATCCTGCCTTTTAATACTAAAGGTATAATAAAGTGATAAATGTTGTGACTTTGAAAAGTTTATAAGAATAAAAAGGTATGTTTATAGGAAGATATGTATAAAATGTTGATGTGGCGCGACGTGACAATGCTATGGACTTGGTAAAGTCCATAATATCGGAAATACTCTCACAATATTACATGGATAACGCACTCAATTATTCAACCTCTCTCAATAAGGCTACCACTACATTTGGTATAGTCTATAGTATTGGAAATACTCTCACAATATTACGTGGATAACGCACTCAATTATTCAACCTCTCTCAATAAGGCTACCACTACATTTGGTATAGTCTATAGTATTGGAAATACTCTCACAATATTACGTGGATAACGCACTCAATTATTCAACCTCTCTCAATAAGGCTACCACTATATTGAAGTTGGGGGTGAGCATAGGTTCGGAACCGACCCGAACCGAAAAAACCCGAAACCGAATTAGGGAAAATGGCAACCGAGAACCGAACCGACTATAAACTATAGAAACCGAAACCGAACCAAATAAGGTCGGGTCAGTTTGGTTCGGTTTAGTTAGTTCGAACCGAATAAGTGTCGGGTTTGAACCAACCGAACCGACGAAACCAAAATAAATATAGAAAAGAGTTAACTACATTTTTGGTCCTTATGGTTTACCGGGTATAACGATT
>BQNB010170810.1:0-13635 GCA_026074375.1 Tanacetum coccineum | reverse complement strand
TGTAATAAAGCAAAAAATTTCCCCGTACAATTGTGATAATAGTAAAATAGGTTGATGAAAATTCTTGGGTTGTTATAACATCTCTTCACAAAACACATAAAATGCATAAATAACACACATAAACACTTCAAATAAATTCTAAATAAACTGACCAACCGGCTCAAACCACGGTTGTCACAGTATCCCCTCCTTATTTAACCAAAAGGTTCAACTTTATCATTACCAAACAAATAATCGAGGATACTTATCTTTCAAGTAGTCCTCCCATACCCATGTTAGCTTAAAGTTACGCTTTGAATTTCAACTAACTTTAACTATTGGAATCTTACTGCTAATAACTTTGCTTACCCACACAAATATACGAATAGCAACATAACAACTATAAACGAAGAGAAACATCCAACTACATGAACCTCGCCCGTCCTCGAGGAAATTCCTCAAAAACCTTAAGTTGTGTAACAACATGATTCATATCTTAATCCTGCAACATATACATCCTAAACGACCCATCCTAAGACAAGCAATACACGTGCTTCCTCATAGCGAATAACTATGTCGATTTAAACCTTTACCTTACAGCTCTTGCAATTATTCCAAAAACTTTTTCATCTCCGTAGGCGCCAAATGACACGGGCCTTCGCAATCGGTGTCGCTCCTTGTACTAACTCTATACGAAATTCTACTTCACGCCGAGGGGTAAACCTATTAAATCCTTAGAGAACACTTTGGGGAACTCACATACTACAGGTATATCACATAATTTCGACTCATCTACTTTGGTACTCCTACGAGACCTCGCATTCACATTAGTTCGTTTCCCCACGAACCTCCAGCACCTTCAAATCCACCAAAGGCATTTTAACCATCTCCTCTTGACATACTTTCTCAGCCTTATACTTCACAACCAATTCTCTCATGCGACTATATCAACCCTCTCATAACCAATGGTACTAGATCTATAGTGAAACGAGAACCTTCTAATTCTAACAACTTAACTCATCCGTTTCACTACCTCAATCACATAGGCACAACTCAGAAGATGTGAACTAACATCAACTCTAAGATCACATAATACGGACATCAAACGAATTCGAAGGACCACGGTAAATCGAATAGGGTAATGCACGAATATCGAACCAACTATGAACAAATACCAAGACTTTACATGTACCAATTTTTGGTAAAAATTCAAAAATCACAAAACTCAAAAGGAAAATCAAACCGAATGTATGTATTGATAAGAAAAAAAACCATCGACACAACAAACATACCATCGTCGCAAAAGACACCTATTGAATAACACCACGTAACACGACCTATAAATAAAAGAATACGAACCTTGTACAAAAAAAATCAATTTTTTAACCCGCGAGAATTATCTTCCATAACTTTATATCAGTCATTTTTAAAACAGTAGAATTATATTAGTTAATTATGTAAATCATTTAAAAATAATAATTTTAAATGAAATTTTTATCAACTTATTTTAAATATAGTCTTCATAAAAAAATCAAGGGATGACTATAAAAAGAAATGTGTTGCATATTATTTGTATAATTCAATTTAAAACAAAGTTTTCGACACTTAACAAATATCTCATTAAATACAAAAATCACTTCAACATTATTATTATTTCAAAAAAGTTTTCCATAGTGTGTTACTAACAAAAACGCGTGACTCAACACAAAAGACACTATTATCTCAAAAAGGGACTTTAAACACCTTAAGAACTTCAACACCAAAATATTATTTGAAAATGAACACGTGCCAACAAAACTCAAGAAAAAACATCACGAACCAACTAAATCGTAGAGACTCACCCATAATAACGATCAAAGAACAGAAATCAAAGAGTACCATTACTCTTGACAAAAGAAGCAAATCAAAACGTTAAACGGAGGACATAGAACACCAGTTCTATCATAATACCAACAAGGAATACTAACACGAGCTATCAACCAACTTATGAATCGCAACGATAATACCAACCGGTATCCATGATATTCGCAAACAATAGATTGAAAGGAAATCTTACTATCCACTCAACTATCCAAAATACATCCCATCATAACACATCTTACACTACCACATAACACCCAACATCGATCAATGTAATCAAGGTCATAAGTCCACGTGTGTGATGCCTTTATAATTATGTTGGCCACCATAGTTATAATTGCATCTTTTGCACAGGTATATTTACTCCTAAGACTACACATCTCGATGATAACACACATTTATACAAACGTACCACATAGAAAATCTCATACAATTCTAACATGATGCTCCATCAAAACAGCACATATACACATAAGGATAAAATCCTAAAATGATAGAAAAAAGGACGAAGATTCCAATCCCTAAATACGTAAAAATCCAAGTGAATATACCGACGACAGCGACGTGTAGAGATAACAGACGAAATAAACTTATGCTGGGCCTCGCTCGGGTTTGACCTTGCTTTCATAAGAGTCACCTGACTCCGCGGGACCAGTTCTACTATGAGCAACCGAGAGGAAATCCGGATCGACCTCTTTTTTGATTCTCCTAACATCCATCCCTCCTTTGGTTCCTCAAGACGCTCCTCCTCAATTGGCTCCCATTCTACATCTCTCATTGTCGAATCACTCACAAGTCGAGATCGTACTCATAAGTGAGCAAGAAAACAAAAACACATAAATAATACCAAAAGGTGCAATTCATATTAGGTACTTAAATAAAGGTGAAAACCAATACATATATTTATATTACTAGGAAGTAGTAGACAAAATAGACAAATAAAAACTTTTAAATATATGTAAGTATATACTAGTTACGTACATGTAAACACATAGATTCTAAAATGAAACTATATGAAGGTTCCTAAGTTATAGTCTAGGCCAACCACCTAGTTCTCTATAACCTGTGGCTCTGATACCAATCTGTCACACCCTGCCAAGGCGGAATCACAAGGCGTGATCGATAGGCATCATCACAACACATGGCGTCACAATAGAGAAATACTAAATGAATTAAAATCCAATATATGAAAGACACAAAGTGTCATGATAACACCTACAACATTTATCATTCAAATTCATATAGTGCAACCAACCAAAACAAAACAAATGAACATGGATTCCGCAATGCAAGCCTATGGTCCAGCTAATACCTCTTCCTTAATCTTCACATGTTTTGCTCACCTGAAAATGATGCTTAAAATGTCAACAAAATTTGTTGGTGAGAGTTACAGGTTTAAGACACGCATATGACACCGCGATCAGTAAAACATTTACGAACATATATGCATGGCTATTCTATCACAAATTAAATTCACATTTATCTAGGGTGAATCATACCCCTCTGTCCCATAATTATCTTCGCGTAAGACTGAATATCTCCGCGCAAGACTGACCCACTTGACTAGCTAAGTTCGTTCGGGTCTCACACAAGGTCATGTCATCCTCACATACACATGCCTTACCACAATTCATATCACATAACAATCATATAGTTCGACACTTAAAAACACATATCACGGTTCATAATTCAAAACAGTTTTGCATCATTTCCATTCCAAAATATAAGTAAAAAACTATAAAACTTACCTGATGCAAAGCAAATTCTAATTTCTTTACTTAATCTTGCAAAGAATCTAAACAAAACAATACACACATATGTTACCATCGATTAGGTCACACACCCAGGTCGATGTAATAATCACAACGATGGATACTCTATATCCTATTTTGGTTCACCTCTTCTATATACTTCTCATACTTGCTAACCTTAAGTTACCTCACAAACTTTACTTTTCAACTTTCAGCTTTTTACTCAGTTTTTATAGTCACAAGATGACTCTAAATAAAATACTTAAACACTTAATTGGTTTTTCTTTTTACATCCCATAGCTCCCCAATGAGTTGTGAGCTTTTGTGATTTTTGGATAAAAATAATAACGAGTCTAACTATTTTATAAAAATTCAACATCACAAAGTGTTCAGAATTTGACCTGATTCGACCTTCAAAAAGTTTAGCTTGAGCAGACCCATTTAAACAGTTAGGAAAATTCTACAAAAATTCTACAAAAATTCTAGAAAATCATAAACATCATGAACTTGCTACAGTAGCAAGCCCATCAATTAAAAAGACGTTTTGTATGGTTTTTGACCCACAAACACAACTCAGAATCTGCCCCTAAAACTCAGTTTTGACAATGAATCTTGTTTGATTAATTTGACTAACTTCCACTCTTTTTTAATTCATGAAACCACTTGGGTTAGAAAGTAGACTCTCTGTAGTTAATTTTAGGCTCAATAAAATCAATAAAAGCTATCCGTATGACCGAGATATGGCTCTCGCAAGATGACCTAAAATTCTGCCCAGATTTCTATTCCGAATTTAGCATAATTAACCCTAATTAACTTACCCAAAACCCTAATTATTATCCCTAAAACGATTTTTGATGATCAAAACCTCTTAATTACAGATTATTTACAATAACCTAATCCATCCTTAATGATTGTTACGTTAATTAAAATCAATTGTATTGAAAAATTTAGAAAACAATACCTTAACTCTTGAAAATCAAAACCCTAAATTTTTTTGGGGTTTTCTTCTTGTTTTGTGTTGTTCGACCGGCCAAGGGAAGGAGAGGAAAAATCAAAGTGATTTGGTTTAGGTTTGATTTGTATTTATAGGCCTTAAAAGATAATTACCAAAAACAAGTTGTAATCTAATTAGGATATCTTTTCCTTTTTCTTTTCTTTTACTAAAATTCGTTTTTTTTCAATTAAAAAAATTATTTATTATTATTTACAACTTTAATACCTATATTTTTTTGATTCTAGGTTAAAACCTTTGCTTATTTCGCTAAACCTTGAACTTTCTAACTAGATTTCTAACAAGCCTTCACTTCCAATTATTTCTAAAAATGGAAAGTACTCTAAAATCACTAAAATACTAACATAATATATATATAATATGTATTATATATATAGTACGTACACAGAAAATTACGTACACGACATTTGAAACTACGCAAAGCTTCCAAATGATCTCATTTCCATTCAATCTCATTTCAACTAGTACCATGATTCATAAATCATGTACTTCAATCTCATACACATATCTCTCACAAAACGTATAAAACACATAAAGAACACACATAAACGCTTCAAATAAATTCTAAACAAACTGACCAACCGGCTCAAACCACGGTTGTCACATAACACCTTGTTGTGATTGTTCTAGTCTTAATTGATGTCTTAGTTGGCATTTTTCCAGTTAAATCATTCATCTCCAAATCATACCTAAGGACTGCTATTTCTAACTACGGATTGTCCTTGGGTAGATCCATCCGGTTTTGGTTGGATCATAGGACTGATACCTAACCTAACCATCTTATGACTTTAGAATCGTCGTGAATTGATAGGTTGTTGGATATTTGATCGTCACCATAAAACTATTTGAAAATCAATCAAAGTGTTTGATAGAGTATCAAAACGTTTGACACTTTGAGATAGGGGTGTCAAATGGGTTGACCCGACCCGACCCGAACCCGAACCAAACCCGATAAGGCCTTATAGGGTCGGGTTCATTCGGGTCCAACTATGCTTATCGGGTCTATCGGGTCAACCCGACCAACCCGATAACCTTATAGGGTCGGGTTAGGGTTAATTTTTTATATCTTATCAGGTTCGGGTTCAACCCGATAACCCGATATTAAACCATCTGTAGTTTTGTGTAATTCTCTTTTCATGCTAGGCCCAATAACAATAACACTAGTAGTTCACTACAAATAATTATTTTTAGCCCATTATGAATATTATTTTGTAAATTACATTGTTAACGAAAAAAGTTACAACTTTTATAAGAAACTCAATTGACGCTTTGTATTCACTGATCAAACTTTTCTCAAACCTATCACATTCATCAAACTTATCTTCCATATCATTCACTGATCAAACTTTTCTTCCACATTTATCATTGATAATACAACACCCATAAAGGTAAATTCTTTAATTTTGATAGGATTATAGAACTTCTAACTTTGTTTGTTATGTGTTTGTAAATATTTAAGTTGGATTTACTTGCATCATGCATGGCATGTTTCATTAGTCGTGGGTTTGTGTGATTTTGTATTAGTCATTGTAACTTTTAATGGTTATTTTTTATTTGATTGCTTTTAGATGTTAAAATATTTACATTGTTGTTAGATGTTGAAACTTGTTCTACAGTAAACAAAAAAAAATGATTTAATGATGGTTAAAATGAAACAAAGTTACTCATAAGCTTTGTTACATACGTTAATCACTTTTTGCTATTTGCTACTTGTTAGATGTCTTCAAGTTCAATAGAAATTTTAGAAGAAACAACAGTGGAGGTTTTAAGTAGTAACAAGAACAAGAGAAAACAACGGAAAACTCATAAAAGAAGGTCCCATGTATGGCTAGAATTTAAGGAGTAGGAGCTAAAAAAAGGAGAGTCGAAGGAAGACGTGAAAGCTATGTGTTTACATTGCGGTGAATTGTACTTGTGTCACACGAGAAAGCATGACATTTCGAATCTAAAGAACCATCTGAAAAGGTGCAAACCTTACCTAGAAAAGAAAAGTAAGTCTCAAACTCATATTACTTTTGAAGGCGGTGATGTAAACCAAATGATGGCATGGAAATTTGATCAAAACAAAAGTAAGAGGGCTTTAGCCCATATGATTGTTGTTGATGAGTTACCATTTAGTTTTGTTAGGAATTCAAGTTTTAAGCATTTTTAAATAATCAATCAACTTCAATTTGATATTCCATGTAGAGGTACAATAACAAAAGAGTGTTTGACAATGTATTAAGAAGAAAAAAACAAGCTTCATGAAACACTCCAAAAGAATATTGTTAGGGTTAATTTAACTACTGATGGATGGACATCCATTACGAAAAAGAGCTACATGGCTTTTACCGCTCACTTTATAGATAACAAATGGAATTTGGTAAAAAAGGTGCTGAATTTTTGTAAACTTGACGGTCATCGCGGGATAAACATAGGAAAAGGGGTAGAAAGTTGTTTAAATGAGTGGGGTTTTAATAATGTTTTGTCAATATCAGTTGATAAAGCAAGCGCGGACGATAGTGCTATTGATTTTATGAAAATGATACTTGAGAAAAATTATAATTGTTTGTTAAAGGGGAAATGGATGCATATTAGATGTGCGGCTCATGTAATCAATCTTATTGTTCAAGATGGTACGAAAAAAGTTAATAATTTGATTGAAGGTATTAGATGTGCGGTTAAGTGGATAAAGAAGTCTGGTACTAGAATTGAAAAGTTTACTAAATGTGCTGAAAGTGCTAGATGTGATAGCACTAAGAGTTTGATACTTGATTGTCCGACTAGGTGGAACTCGACTTATGCTATGTTAGAAGTAGCTCATGTATATGAAGATGCTTTTGCTAGGTATGATCTAGAAGACATGGATTTTGGAAATCATATTAGAAGCAAAGGTTATTCCGTTCCAACATCAAATGATTGGACTAAAGCAAAAAAGTTATGTCATTTTCTAAAAGCTTTTTATGAAATTACTTTGAAATTTTTTAGGACAAAGTATGTGACATCACATACACTGGTCAATGAATTAGCCACTATCCGTGATCTATTAAGAAAACAACTCGATTGTGAGATTCATGATGAACCGCCTGTATATAAACATCTTTATGATATTGCAAAGGTGATGCAACCGAAATTTGACAAATATTATTATGAGGTAGAAAATATGAACTTGTTAGTATATTTTGCATTCGTGCTTGATCCAAGGAACAATTACGACTTTTTGGATGTCATTATGGAAGACCATTACAGAAGAGAAGGTTTATCAGTTGTGACAAAAAAGATCACTTATATTAAAGATGGACTGAAACTTTTTTTCAAAGATTACGTGCGTATTCATGCTCCATCTTCTACTACTTCTTTAACCTTAAGTAAAAGGCAACGGACCACCGACACTAGTGACGAACCCGATCATGGAGACATGTTGAGAAGAAGGATGAAAAGGGGTCAATCATCTAATTCATCGATTAGTGAATAAGATAAGTATGTTGGTGAAATTTGCGAACCATTTGATAAGAGTGTGCATTTTGATATTTTGCAATGGTGGAAGGTAAATAGCCAAAGATTTCCTATACTATCATTAATGGCTAGAGATTTGTTAGCTATTCCCATCTCAATCGTCGCTTCCGAGTCGGTATTTAGCACTAGTGGCCGAGTCTTGGATTCGTATAGGAGTTCGTTGGGTGACAAGACGATTGAGTGCCTAATTTGTACTTAAGATTGGATTCGCGTAGGCTTAAATCTAGAAAAAGAAGAAGACATGGATACAATAGCACAAATAGAAAAAGGTGCATTCATTTTTCTTTAATTTGTAAACTTTAGAAATTTTATCTCTTGTTAACTATTAATCTCAAATTACGTAGCGTTGATGGAGCAAGAAGGTACTAGTTCCAAACAAGTTTGAAGAATGAAGTTTAAAGAATTAAGTTTGAAGAATGAAGAATTCAGTTTGATGATTGAAGAATAAAGTTTGGATTAGAAAGCAAATATGTGTTTGTTGCTACTTGCTGCACTTTTTTGTTATATGTGCTAGCTACTGTCGAATTCTCTTTTTTACTACACTTTTTATAACTTGCATACTGCTCTTGTTTAACTTGCATACTGCACAAGTTTTTGTTACTGCACTTTAATATGGAAGTTTTTGGAGTTTCCTATTTTCTGGTCCAACGTATATGGTATACCTGTATTGATCCGTTAGTCCAACGTATATGGTTAACCTGTATCAAACGAATGAAACAAAACCGCGTTTGGATTTTCAAACAATGAGTTTGCTGCAATTTTTTGTGCTTGTTGCTGCAAATTTTTTTGTTTATTGCTGTAACTTTTTTTGTTTATTGCTGCAACTTTTTTTGGGCCGGTTGGAAACCTTTTGATCTCGCATGAGTTCAATAGTTTGGCGTCAGTTTTGGTGGTCCAGCATTACCATACTCAACTGTCTATGCATGCACTCGCTTTTTTGAAAGAGGATGAAGTCACTACTCACTACTGATCAATACATAGCAATTTAGACTCTTATTCATACATATACACACGAGATTCAAAGCGAAGATTGCTGATATGCAAAAATGTAAAAAAAGTGTGTTCAGTCATATACACAAGATGATTAGCCATTGTTTTGTTTGTGACTAGGTGCAACAAACTTAAACAAGGAGACACAAATTTGATAGCATTCAGTGACAAAATATATTTCAACATTTGATAGCCTTTAATCCTTTGATTGAACCTTTTGACCATTTATCTCGTGGAAGTGCAGGCAGCAAGTATAAGTCCTTAATTATGCTTTGGACTAACATTTCAGCTATTGCTGCACAAAACCTGAAACAACCCACGTGCATGATTAATGACTTGATAATATAAAACTTTATTTATCTATGCATTATTATTTGTAGAACAATGGCTTGATGTGCAGATAGTGGTTACCTGAAGTTTGCGTCTATTTGGAAAGGGGGATGGGCAGTGAACAAGATGTGAAAACCTTATAGCTGAAGTTTTTCAATGTATATTTTGACAACTCACCACAACCCGATAACAACCCGACAACCCAACCCGATTCAACCCGACCCGTTTTGACTCGAAACCTGATAACCCGATATTTTATAAGGTCGGGTTAGGGTCAATATCTGGGACACCAAAACCTGACTCAACCCGACACCTCCAACCCGACACGATAACACCCTTACTTTGAGAGTTTATTCTTTTAAAAAACCCCCTACACACGTGCATCAAAATTCTAAAGTGTTTCACACATGTGAGTGGAAGTGAAAAGCACTTTGAGTCTTTAGATCACTTATTATTTTTGTAGATCACATTTTAAGCACATTTCTCCCTTTATTCTAAATACTAAGACACTTAGTTTTTCAAATACCAAATGCTTAAAATTTGTCTTGAAAGATTCAAGGGAAGAGAAATTTCTAGGGAGAAAAATGTGTTAACTTAGCATGCATAAACATTTCTCTTACGGTTTTTCTCCCCCTCAATTTTACATATGTTTCACACCAAAGAAAATGATACTAAGCTGTAAATTGGATATAAAATTGAGGGTGAGACAGTGTTGAGCACACAATTTTGAAAGATTATGAATTGTCATTAAAGAATTCTTGAAATATTGTGCTCAGACACTTGATCATCTTATAACAAACATTCTAAAGTAAGTTGTCATTATTATTACTGAGTTGTTATAAAGAGACTTTTTATAATGTTTTAAATACATAAAAATTGTTATGATTTGATGTATCAAAAAACATTAAAGCTTTAGTTTTCGAAAAACTCCCCCTCAAAAATTGATCAAATTGTATAAAATGATCGTCTTTGAGAGTTCCGTGAGGAAAAGAGTGTTGAACACACAATTTAGAAAGATTTTGAAATGTCATTGAAAAATTCTTGAAAAATTATGTTTAACCTTTTGAAAAACTACATGTTAGAAGATTCTCTTCTAACGCTAAGGATAAGCGCACTGAAACGTACACTCTCCTTTGTCATTGGGGTACGAGTTGCAATCCGAGAACGATTACAAATCATTAAGAAGATTAGAAATGACATGTTTTTGAAAACGTTTGAACTCTTGCTCGAACTTCATTTACATACCCGTATCAATATTAATCGACATTTCTAAGGACGTAAATGTTATCGATTCCAAGAAACATGTCAAGAAGATTCTTTTTGGAATTTTTGATTTTTTCATTTTATATTTTGCTTTTTGAAGTTTTGTATTTGGTTTTATATGTTTTATATTTTTGTATTTTTCTTTTTCAAAAGTATTTACAAGTCGATATTTGATGAAATTTATCAAGCAGTCTCATTTGCGAAAACCTCCACTTCTGCCAATCATCTCATACCAAGTCGTCTAATAAGATACTCAAACCTTTCTTGTAAAAAAGCTTTAGTAAACATGCCAGCCAACTGGTATTCAGTTCTGACAAAGTACAGTTCAATCGTACCTCGTTCAACCTGTTCCTTTATAAAGTGATAACGGAGATTGATGTGTTTGGTACGAGAGTGCTGCACGGGGTTGCATGAGATTGTTATGCCTGACTGAGAGTCATAGTACAAGGGTATTTTGTTGTAGTCGAAGCCATAATCCTTAAGCCGTGCCCTCATCCACATTACTTGAGCACAACTTGCGGATACCGCCACATACTCTGCCTCTGCTGTAGACATTGCAGTGCAGTCCTATTTCTTTGACATCCAACTGACTAGCTTTTCACCTAGGAATTGTATTCCTCTAGAAGTGCTTTTGCGAGTATTAAAGCATCCGGCATGATCAACATCTGAAAATGCGGTTAGTTCAAAGTCAGAATCCTTCAGATACCAGAGTCCCATATTTATGGTTCCCTTTAGGTATCGAAAGATCCTTTTAACCTCTTTAGGGTGCTTTTCTGTTGGTCTTGTTTGATAACATACACAGTAGCATACTGCTTGCACCCTTTCCCTACAAAAAACATAAAAGGAAACATGATGGAGGCCCAAGTATTGAAGAATGAACTAACTTGTTTTTAGAAGCCTAAGATCGTGTGAAGAAAAGGGCTTCAGTAAAATAACTATAACTTTTGATTCGTAATTCCATTTCAGGCCCGTGAGCACTCAAATCGAAGGGAAAAACGAGGCGGACGCAGTATAACCACCTTTAGTTGGTTACGAATTTTTCGAAGCCCAAAACCCTCGTTTACTATGAGTTATTTACATTTTTCAGTTTTTTGATTTTTTGTTGGAATTGTTTTTGTTTTAGCTCATGGCTCATCTGTCTTTTTAGGCCCGTTTTAGTTTTGTGAGTCTATTTAAACAATCTGCTGTAACCCTAGCCAGACAGTTATCACCTTTAATAAAAATAAACCATTGGCCGCTGTTTGCTAAGAAATTTTACCCTAATAATCGGTATTTAAGCGAATCAACGATTGTTGGAAGAATTGTTTCTGGTATTCGTAGAATCAACGAATCCAATGTGTCATCACGTTATTAGTCTACATCAGTTGGTATCAAGAGCCGAAGTTCCTGATTAAGATGCCTCCAAGGAAAAACAGGACTCTTAATGAGATACATGAACAAGAATTGGAAGATCGTGTTATGGCAAGAATGGATGAGCGATTTGATCAATTCGTTGATCAATTGTCTGACCGGATTGATCAGTTGATGAACAGGCATGGTAATCATAACGTTCGGGTACTAATGATGAACAGTCAGAAAACCTATTTGGGGAGGATGATGATGCATCTTCTGATGAACAGTCAGGAAGACGACCAAGGCGAAATCAAAGGGAGGATAACAGCCATTGGGAATCTGGAATGAGAGTCAATATTCCTGATTTTGCTGGGGATACTTTGAGTCCTGAGGGGTTCATTGATTGGCTTGTTGCGGTTGAAGAGGTGTTCGAGTTCAAAGAAGTCCCTCAAAATAAGAGGGTTTCGTTGATCGCTACCAAACTTCGTGGTAGGGCATCCGCGTGGTGGCAACAATTGAAACTGACAAGGGAGAAGGTTGGAAAGCCAAGGATCACGAGTTGGCAGAAGATGAAGAAGTGCATAAGGGCTAATTTTATTCCTCATAATTACCAACGATAGATGTACCAGCGGTTACAGAATCTGAAATAGGGGTCCAAATTTGTTGAAGATTATACAACCGAATTTTACTAGTTAATTGCAAGAAATGACATTCAAGAGACAGAAGTGTTGGGAATTAAGAGCTTCTACAAGATAATGTTGCTAAAGGACTTAATACTGCTAGTAGTAATAGTTAGTACTGCTAGTTATAGTTAGTACTATTAGTACAATGTTAGTACTGTCAGTATATAGTTAGTTCTGTTAGTTAGTGTTTTAGTGCTGCTTATGAGATATGTATGAGATAAATTAGGAATAGATATGCATGATCTCTGCATAATCTCCTAACGCGTTTTGTAAGCCTATTAGGGTTTTCCTTAGTGTATAAAAGGAACCCTACGGCATAGTTAGACATATCTCTTTTTCATATACTTTCATAGTCGTCCAATTCATATAATAGTTAGAGTCTTTCATTGTAAGGCAAAACATATAGTTGTTTTGTGGTTTGTTCAATATATTGAAAGCTTTGTGAAAGTTCTGTGTTCATTGTTTGATTGTTTCTTCTAAGTATATAAAGATTAATTCTGCATAGTCTTTATATATACACCACAAGGTTTCTAATCTAGTTGTTTAGATTTATCTAAGCTAATAAAAGATCCATTCAATTAGAACCAACAAGAAGATCAGCTTGTCTCCCGATACATTGGTGGTTTAAGAGTCCAGATCATGGATTCTGTTAACATGTTTGATCCAATAAAACTTTCTGATGCATATCAGCGTGCATTAGCTTTTGAGAAGCAGAATCGTCGAGTGGGAAGTTCATCCTCTCCTATCATAATAGGTGCTTCTGGTTCGGGTAACGTGGCATCTCGTTTTGCCCCCATTCTGGCTAAAGCAGGTGGTGGCAATGCTAGACCAGTTTCTAGAGCAAGCGGTAGTAGTGGGTTGAAGTGCTTTAACTGTGGTGAACCTGGTCACCGACAGTCAGAATGTAAGAAGGCTTATAAGAGACACTTATTTGCTGATC
>BQNB010170809.1:0-13635 GCA_026074375.1 Tanacetum coccineum | reverse complement strand
CCGACATTTGGTATCAAGAGCCTCGGGTAGATCATGGTTGTTTTGTGGTTTAATAAGCTCAAAAATCTAATTTTCGTGGCTTATTTTGAAATATAAGCTCACGTCTCAATTTTTTTTGGGGCTTATTGGTTCGTTTTGCTTCGATACTCCTTGCTTCACTTGTTCTACAACTTCCTGTGTTTGATTCGTGTTTATAAGCTCAAAACTTCGTGGCTTATTTTTTCTTTTCGTGGCTTATTTCTTCAAATAAGCTCACGTCTTTTTTTTACGATTCTTCATCTTATTTGTTTCGTGTTCTTGCTACTTAAACACTAAAAAGCTTCATCCTTTAAACCTTAACTTCAAACTAGTTGTTTAGTTTACAAGATTCGGCTTATTTTCGAGCTTATTTCAAGATTATTTCGAGCTTAATTGGTTGCTTATTTCGGAGCTTATTTGTGTTTGTTCTTATTTCTTGTGGTCCCAAACTGGTCAAAACAAAGGGAACATAGATCCACATTTTAAGCTTCATAAGACAAGGACATTTTGTTTGATAGTTTAAGTGGTCCTCACCCGAAAGTGACACCGAGCGGAATATGTAGGCTAAGCGAAATATGCAGGAAAAGTTCAAGCGAAATATGTATGTTTAAGTTGTAAGCGAAATATGCAGGTTCAAGTTTGAAGCGAAATATTACATTAAATAAAAGGACACTCTGCCAAAATTTTGACTTCAAGAGAAATATGCAATTTTGATTTCAAGCGAAATATGCAACTTTGAGTTCAAGCGGAATATGTTTTAAGTTCAAGCGAAACATGCAAGATTGAGTACAAGCGAAATAAGTTTGAATTTCAAGTGAAATATGCAATAGACCAAGCGAAATATGCATTTCATTTTTCAAGCGAAATATGTATTGATCAAGCGAAATGTGCAGTTTTCTAATTAAGCGAAAATATGCAGAATCTCTTCAAGCGAAAATATTCAAAAGGAAAATTCAAGCAAATAATGTCAATTAACATTCACATGGTTTTCTATTGATTTGTAAAACTCGCGAAAGCCACAACGTCTTTTCTGGTTTAATCATAGACTTGTAAAATCCCGTGAACGTTTATTGCTTTCAATTACCACAACTTCAATCACAACACATCTACTTAAGATCCTTCAAATCATTTTCACTTCACAATTCACGGTAAAATGGAAACAAAAGATACTTTATCTTCGTGTTCTAATTCGAAAGAACAACAAATGTAACAAATTCAAGACAAAGCAAAAGAAAGTTGCATGGTATCTTTTCGACGACTTCATTCACACTTTAAGCTTCTTTCAAACAACGACTTAAAAGGAACTCGAACCGAGTCTGGATTCAAACGTGCATTTGCGACACTCTTTGGTCAACATATAGAGACTGTCACAGGCACAATGTTCCTATACGTGGATCAACTAGAAAAGCAACTTGACAAAGAAGAATTTCAATAGAATGGATCCATGGCTTCTTTTAAAGTACTCGAGACACAGTTTTAGATGTTTATCAAGTCACGAATTTATTTGGATAATGAATATGTTGTAATGACACGCAACTACTTTCTACAATACACTCAACTCGCGATTCTAGAATTCCATGATACACTGATCCAACACATGGAATCTGTTAAGAAGTCGATTGATGAAAGATCAAAGCATAAACAAGAGTATAACAGCTGGGTGAATGAAAGACAAATGCAGACAATAGAGGATGAGGTTGATTCGAGTAAAGCATTATATGCTAGCTTGGTTGATACAGAAAGTAGTGGGACAACATTAAAAGAGCAAGATAAAAGCAGCAGATCAGGGAATGATGCACATGCTGATGATGTAGATATCAGACCTATATATGATGAAGAGCCAATGGCTGAGGTACAAACAAGTGCTGAAATCAATATCTTTGCTATTGGACAACAACATACTGAGCAACCTGAATTCAATAATGAAGGAGAGGTTGACCAGAATGTTGAACAATGTCATGACACATGTCCTTTGCCTGCTAAATTAACTGATAACCAGACAACTGAACTCTCAAATCAATCTCTTGAATCTGAAAATATTCGTCTCAAAAAGACCGTTGCCCAATTTCAAAAAGATTTTTTAAGAATGGAAGCACATTGTGTTAATCTTGAACTTAAATATCAAAATCAAGCTTTAAAAGAAGGGCAACATGGTCAATTTTCGAAAGTAAAAAGTAATGAAGCCAAGGTTAAACATGACATAGATGTAATTGAAACAATAAACATCGAATTGGAACATAAAGTGGCTAAGTTACTTAAGGAAAATGAGACTTTGAAAAGGCATTACAAAGAAATGTTTGATTCTATCAAGACAACGAGAGCTAAGAACATAGAACACACAACTTCTTTGATTGCAAATAATGATAAATTCAAAGCTCAACTTCAGGAAAAAGGGTTTGCAATTGCAGCATTAAAAAATGAGTTAAGGAAATTAACAGGAAATAGTGTGAATACTAAGTTTGCAAAATCGTCAATCTTAGGGAAACCGGCTTTACAACCACGTAGAAACCAATCAGTTGTTAGACAACCGACTGCGTTTAAGTCTGAACGACCTAGAATTTCAAAGCAACGGTTTGCCTCCCAAGTTGATGTCAATAACGATTTGTCAAAACCAGTCACTACACATTATTTGCCTAAGGAAAGAGAATCTGCTGTTGCAAAACCTCATCACATGATTGCACCTGGCTCATCTAGGTATAGCTCAAATGACATGGTTCATAATCACTACCTAGAGGAAGCTAAGAAAAAGACACAAGAAAGCAGTAGGAATTCAGAACCTAGTGTGATGCCTTCTGCTAGATCACAAAGCACAGCAAATGGTAGCAAACCAAAACCTAGGATCAATAACCAAAAGTCTAGGAATTGGCCTGTATCTAAGAGTAGTTGCGTCACGACAAAGACTGTGCCCATAGCAGAACACTCTAGGAATTCTAGAAGTTTTTCTGCTAAAACATTTTGTTTGCTCAACATGTCAGAAATGTGTCTTTAATGCCAATCATGATTCTTGTGTAACAAAATTCCTGAATGAAGTCAACTCACGTGCTAAGGTTCCATCCAATAAGACAACGAACAGAAACAAACCCGTAGAACAAATAAGTTTTGCAAAGAAACCAGAAAGACAGATCCCAAAAAGACACATGTCTTCAATCAAAAAGACTTCCGTTGTCCATGAGAAAACAATGACTCCTAGATCTTGTCTTAGGTGGAAACCGACGGGTAAAATTTTCAAGACAGTTGGTCTTAGGTGGGTTCCAACTGGAAAGATATTCACTTCCAGCACAACCAAGGTTGACAGTGAACCCACAAATGGTTCAAATGACGATATCACGAACCAGTATGAATGCAAACAAACTCTTGATGTCAGTGCAGGTACACTTAACATACATGCAGGTACATCTTTAAATCCTACAAAGGAAGGACTCCGAGTTTGGTTGCTGAAAAGACTGATATCTGAGAAACCAGGGCTTCAAGGAATTTTCATCTGATGCATAAGTAATGACGTCTGTTCACAACAGTTCAGGCCTCGCTCCTCCACGACAAATGACTTCTGATCATAACAGTTCAGAACTCCGGAAATTCACGACCACAGCAATGAACTGTCACGTTCAAAGCTGGTTCCAAAAGTTGTTCCTCCAGCAGACAAGACAGCTACATCACGACAAGAGTTGGAATTACTATTTCACCATCACATAACAATGCTGAGGTCAACATGTAAATATTTTTATAAAAAAAATACAAAAATATAAAATTTCAAAAAGAAAATACAAAATCAAAAAATCAGAAAATGTTTCAAAAAATATTCTTCTCGACATGTCTCTTGGAATCGATAACATTTACGTACCTAGAAATGTTGATTAATATCGACACGGGCGTGTAAATGAAGTTCGAACAGGAGTTTCAAATGCTTTCAAAACATGTCCATTTTCTAAGTTTTCTTAATGGCTTATGTGCAAATATCAGTACGTAACCCGGACTTCAAATAAAGGAAAGTTTATCTAT
Organism: Tanacetum coccineum; assembly: GCA_026074375.1. Taxonomy (NCBI): domain Eukaryota; kingdom Viridiplantae; phylum Streptophyta; class Magnoliopsida; order Asterales; family Asteraceae; genus Tanacetum; species Tanacetum coccineum. The sequence goes on along the minus strand of BQNB010170809.1, from coordinate 9,618 downwards.
AAAGATAACTTATCCTAACAACGAGAAAATCAACTTTCTCGGTCTTGAGATGTTCTTACAAGACATTCAAAGTTTTGAGCTCAAGAAAAAGGATAGTGTACGCATAAGTGCGCTTACCCTTAGAGTTGGAAGAGAAGTCTTCTAACATGATGTTTTTCAAAATGTTGAACACAATTTTTCAAGAATTTCTCACTGACAATTCATAATCTTTCAAAATTGTGTGTTCAACACTCCATCTTTCAAGGGGGAGTTTTTCGAAAAACACATATTAATGAATTTGGGCTACATCATCTGCACGACCAAATCTTATGTATTCAAACCATTCCCAAAAAATTCACTAATAACAATTAAGATAATAATGACAAATTCAATAGAATGATAGTTATAAGATGACTAAGTGTTCAACCTCAATTTTATATCGATTTTACAACGTGGTATCATTTTTATTGGTGTCAAACATATGTAAAATTGAGGGGGAGCAAGACGACACAGTTCCAAATAATTCATGCTAAGCTTCAACATTTTTCCCCATGGCCTTTTCAAGACAAATTTTAATCACACAGTATTTTCAAAAACAAGATTGGTGACTTAGAATTTAAAATAAGGGGAGAAATGTAATTAAAATGTGATCTAAAAGACTCAAAGAGCTATTCGGAAACGGTTTCATGGTTCGATCTAATACCCTGCAACATCTTATCTCACGACGATTCTGAAGACATAAGGTGGTAAGGTTTAAGGTAATTGTCCTATAAATCCCAACCAGAACCGGAGGGATCTTACCCCAAGGACACTCCATAGTTAGAAATAGCGTTCTTAGGTATGATTGGAAGAAATGAATAGTGTATAAGGGACAGAATGCCGACTAAGATTGAAGCTAACACTGAACAATCACAACAAGGTGTTAGTAATGTGTCCTTGGTAAGCATTGAAGGGGTTGAAGAATTAAAAAGAAATGTATGGATAGAAGGGTTCCTAAAGTAAAGAAGCCCTCCACATTAGGCAGAAACCGGGTCAATACATAATCTATCGGTTTTCACAAAGATGAATTCTGATATTGAAGAAAGACGTCATGGACCCAGTGATGCAATGCACAACCCTTCCCAGCCATTCGAGTTTCTCTCAACAGAAACTTGTCTCATTTGTCACGGAGATACACACGTTATCTATTGACATCTCACTCCGAGATTGTTAATATTGAATAGGTGGCAGTCTGCTCCAGCCTCCGATTACTAAAACCAAAACGCACTAATCGAGTCTAGAGCCAAAAGATCAATAAAATAAATCTCATTAGGACACATTCCATTACAAACACTTGTTGAACATCAATAAGTTCACAAGCTGTTAACAAGAGTCCTACGCATTATCCTTGTGATTTTGCCAGAACATCCGAGTGATACTTAAGTATTCACAGTGAAGATGGAAATCCTGCTTGAGCCAACATCAAACAAGCTCTTGGTAGGTGACTTGCGCGATTCTATATGAATCAAACTTGTGTCAACTGGAAAGAAACGATGGTGCAATTCTATGAGAATCAAACTTGTTCCAGTAAATGAATTGACGGTTTAATCAGAAAGATAGTAACTATCTGATTCACTCTTACCGTGTTGTCTGCTTTGAGACGTTCCGGTAATGAGAACAAGCAAGCATGATAAATCTAATACATCTGTGTTAGAAGATCCTACGCTTTGAGCTGGAAACCCTGTCAAGGAGATTCTTTGAATCTACCTGATCACAGGTACAATATTTATACTGTAAAACGGTCCTACAGAACCGGAGGTTAATCTAACCAAATCCGGGCGAATGACAAAGCCATATTCGTCCACATGCTTTATTGCTAACTGTTTTATTTCAAGATTCATATAAAGATGGATATGGAGATGCCTCATTCTAGCTGAAGTTGGATTCATTACCGCATGCTCATACATAAGCCACAAAGACATACTATAAGCATCAAGATTTAAGAATCAAGAAAGCTCAAGAATTAAAGACAAAGACTTCCGCAAACTCTGATAAACAAGATCTTTTTTAAGATATCAAGTCTATCAAGGGAGATTGTTAGCAAGCTTTCAAGAAGATGCAAAGTATGAGCATGTTGGTAAAGACACAAGATCGCAAGGTGGCAAAGACGATCAAGACTGAAGGAAAAAGATTTAAAGATCGCGGACATAAAGACGAAGTCGAAAGACAATGACAGAGGCTCAAGATCAAAGATCACAAAGCATGAAGGAACAAGCCAACAACAAGATAAAGACCAAGACAAAGACAAGATCTTAACGATAAAAGCAATCTCATTGATCTTATGAAGGAGTGTCACAATGAACTCACTTCGGGGGAGATTGTTAGCCTCAAAAATATTGAGTTGAACCAGAAGTTTGTTCATTAGGAATATTAGGTATCGGTCATTTATATTAAATGTTGTAATAGGCTAGAATGGGAATCGGGCTCATTTAATCTAATATTATACGTGTTATGGGCTAAAGCCCAAGTAATCCCAAGCCCGGCCCATAGGCATGAAAGCCTCATGGTGTAAGTATAAATACCCCTCTCCAAGTGTGGAGAGGGTATTGGTCTCATTTGTATTTTGTGCAAGTAAATCAACCATCTCATTTTCTCTTTACTTTCTCTCTCTAACCTCTCTCTAAAATTCTTCCTTATCTCCTATTTATTTTTCTTGTATCCATGGTGAAGTGAAAGTGATATTGGGTTACCGACACTTGTCATCTTATTTTAGACAACAAGTAATCAAAACTCATTCTTAGCATGCCTAAACAACTACTCTCAAACCACAAGAGTCACTCTTAAGCAAACAAACATCTACCCTTTTCATTCACTCTAAACCGCGGGCAAGAACACATAGGACAAAGTTTTAGGAAAACCTAAGTGCAAATGAGTGATTCTTAGGCACTAGTGGACTCTAAGACACACTAAGAACACAACCCAAAGTCAAATGAACACCCTTAAGGATTTCTTATGATTTTCGGCCCTAAACATGATCGTATCTCACATATGGTAATTCCCTACACACAACTGTTTAACCCGAAGCTTATTTATCACCTAAGGACCATTTGACCTATGGTTAATTGCCCCCAAAACAACTTTTGATCTTAAGAATCCTAATTGGATTTATAAATATTTTTGAGTAATTTTGGGCAAAATAACCTAATTCCTCTTAACCGAGTGTTGTAAAGATGATTATAAACAAGTTTGTATCTTACCTTTTTGCTTGAAAACGATCTTTGATTCTTGTAAATAAAAGAGGCGCGCGGTTTATTTAGAGAAAGAGAAGAATATTTTTAAATTTTTATGATAAAAAAAAGAAGTAAACCGCCCAAGTGGGTTTATCCTTTTAAAAGTTTACGAGTTTGGCAAAAGCAGTCCCTGTGGTTTGACTAGGCTTTCATTTTCCTTTAACAACTTTCCTAAGGCATTTTTCACTTAGATAAATGGCAACTTAGGTCCTTGTATTTTCTAGCTTAAAGGCACAAGCATTTATTTTGCATTTTAGTCCCTAAAGTTTATAACCTATGACATCTAAAGACCTTTTGAGTTAAAATAAATTAACTCCCCTTTAGATGATGATCTGTCATTGTTAAAAACTTTATCCGTTTGTTCCTTGATTTATTTTGAGAGACCGTTTTAAAAGATTATTTGTGAGCACTTTCTCCCCTCAAACATAGACCCGTTTTCTATTTAAAGAGCGATAGTCTTTGTTTGAGTGGTTGCATTATATTTTTAAAACTTTTGTGATTACTAAAAAACACTGATTGTTTTGAAAGACAACACCAATAAAAAAATAAGATTTCTCTTATTTTGAAAAATAAATGCACTAACACGTACACTTATTTTATTGAGAGAGCACGGGTTGTTAAGCATGATGGGACTAGCTCAATATCAAGGATCACTACATATATCACAAGATAAAGTACAAAGATTCAAGGCTACAGGCAAGATCAAAGAACATTCGTAGAATGCTAGTTTAAGTCTTTTGTAAATTGGAGTGACTTCCCTTAGGGGGAGATTGTTAGGAATCAAGAAAAGACTCGGTCACTACCAATACTATAGTTCTTAGCTCGTAGCATAAACGTGTAATAAGCTAGTAAGCTAACCGGGTTAACCTATGGACTATCCATGGGTGACCGGCCCTTGTAAGGATATAAATACCCTCTCTATCCCATGAAGAGGGTGTTGGTTCATTCATAATTTACATGCTCTTATTTCTTTTTCTCTCTAGGATGTTCGCAACCACTTTCTCTCTTTAAACCCTCTTTCCATACTTGCATATTTGTGTGATTTGATATCCTACAGTTGTGATTTGATATCCTACAGTTGTGATTTGTTAATTACAAAAATAGTAGGATATTTAAAAAAATTAACACTATAATTTTTTTGCAAGGGGGCACGTGCCCACCTCCCTCCCCCAGGACGAAGCCAGGACCAAATATGACCGGGTGCACAATTTTTTTTAACCGTTATATAATAGAGTTAAAAAGTAAACTAAAACGAAGATTTCATTAAAATGATAAGACTAGAAACACATTTCGATAGACCGGGTGCATTTATGATACATTTGGGAAAAATCGTTGGTTTTCTCAAAAATTAACATTACATCAAAAATATCCATATGTGTCCTGGGCACCCGCGGGACACCCCTGGCTCCATCCCTCCCCCCCCCCCATCTGCTTATATGTATTGTATACATAATGTTATTTATTTTGTGTTTAAAGCTTTATATTGATATAAGAAAAACTAGTTGTCCATTCAATAATTGGTTATATCATGATTTTATACATGTTTTTTTTGTTAAACAAGTAATGGATGCCCGTGCTTCGCCGCGGGAAGTTTTGGTTTAGCGTATGATGGTTATGTATGACATTTAAGAATAAAAAACTTAAAACAGATGGATAAAAAGGAAATATCCTCCTAAATGTATCAACAGTCACTGGTCACCATTTTGTAAATATGGATATGAAAACAAAAGCTATTACAGGAAACGGATCAAACAGTTCTATAAGTCGCCCATGAATTGACCACCAACTCTAAAAACATGACACTTTCTAAATAAGCTAACCCACGCACAATTCCAAATCCTTTTTGTGAAACTGAGTTTCCAGGTTCCAACCATATACTCAATTTTAAAATGTATCACGGTCAGAGGTTTTCCATTGTCGTCCTTCTCAGCTTATTTGTCCCAACACCTTAAATCAGACTTTTTTAAGGTCAGGTAGGAAATGGCTCAAAAATGTTTTTACTCATAAGTGTGATCTCAGAACCGAAACATAACAAAAATCAACAAAACATTAAGAAGTAACTAATGTTGTAAAACACAATGGTTACAAATGAAAGCTTGTATATTCAACTCATTCTCTATCTATTCTGATGCCTTTGACCTTTGAAAGAAATCCTCTGTACTTTGGAATGCAAAGCAAACATCAAATGATTAGTTCCTTGTTGTGTTGCGAATAATTACCTACATTTTTTGGTAGAATATAAAGTAATAAATCAAAAAAACCCAAAACCACCCATACATATAAATGTCTGTACAGATTACTAAAGATAACATTAAAATTTTAAGTGGCATAACCATGGTTGCATTTTAGTTGGATAAACATTAATGTCGTGTTGCATGTCTTTATATTTCATATGAAATTTAAATTGAAAAAGTGTAAAGGAAGAAATTAATACCTAACATGGAGGGACACCATTGATAGATTCTTTATCTCATCCTCGCCAAGCTTTGCAAACATTTCTTCAGCCTCAGTAGTTGAAATGCAGTCATCGGTGTCCCCTCATGCGGTCATGATTGCCTTGTATTACAGAAAACCATTAGAAAGGTAAACAATTGCATAATTCAAAGTAACATTCTATAAGCAGATGTAGTTATGATTTTGATAGCACAATTATATACCTTTTTATTAATTTCTATAGTAGCCTAATCCAAACACATCGTATCTTGATTTTTGTAGGAGTCTGATCCTGACTGATTTTAAGTCTACAGCAACCTGATATAAATATTAAATCTACTCCAAAAACATCACACTTCAGAAGCTTTTAAACTAACATATTTCTTGATATTAAGAAGCCATAGATCACAATCAAAAGAGGCAAGTAATTCCAAGCACCTCCTTTTCCGAATCTAATCAAAAGTAGAATGACTTTCTTGATAATTAGCACTATAATGTATGCATACTTCCTTTCTGATATTGGTGTTTGATTATAGAAGATTGGTAATGACGGTTCCTTAAATCTAAATATAGTAGTTTTATGTATTTCTTACTCTTTATGTTTAAAACATTGATGAAAAATTAAACAATGCACAGAAAGTAGGTCGGACTTATAGTTAGGAACTGTTAGATTGCTATTGAGTGGGCTGGTTCAAAGGTGGTGTTGAACCGATTAGCGTTCAGTGTGGTGCTGAACCTATCAGCGTCCAGTGTGTGATTTGATACAACCTTTCAAAGTCTAACCTCATACTCCACAAAACATGTCACATGTTACTTAAAATACGATTACCGACCTAAAATTATGAAGGAAACGATGTCACTTCACTGAGTCTAATTATTGCAAGGAGCATGGAACCATACGTAGACATTGCAGTAGAAAATATGAATCCACTTTAGCATTCATTGTGACACACACGTGATCATTTGGGGAAATGACAATGTTAATTTTACTATTTATCTCCTTAAAAAGTCACGTCAGCTATCTCGTTACAAATAAAATAGTAAAAACTTACAACGGGTAACATATAAATACAACAACATCACAAAAACCGTCACATACAACCAATAACTAAAGATAACTTTCGGCCTTTTTTCCCACTTGACCCATTACGTATCAAACATCTGATAGATTGAACCATTAATATGTAAACTATACTCACCTTGTTGCTGCTGTAATCCATACGCTCGACCAATTTATCTTCCGGCTGTCCTACTCATCATCGCCAAGTCAAAACTGTTAAGATGGAAGACAGGGTTTATGTTTACTCATTTTATTCCGGAAATACGACTTAAAACATAATAATCAGATCACCATTGTCAATATGCAATATATAGTACCTTACTCCTAATATCTCATGAGATGATCTGTTGCATATTTTCGAAGATGGGGAAGTTCCATTTGGTCCCCGAAGCGAAAGCCAACTAAAATTGCAATATGAAAGAAGGAAAGATAAAAAAATCACCATTTGTTTAAAATAGCATAAACAATTTAAATAAGCAATATGAATACCTAACACTCCTAATATCTAGAGGTGTACCTATCTCATCATAATGGTCACTTTTGTTATAACCATGATAATAAAAAAACATCTTTACTAAAGCAAGATCGTATCTACGATATTCTTTCCTATTGCGTACTTCTGAATTAACACTTCTCCCAGTTTTGTTTTACAGCGTCATAAACTTGATGATCTTACCCTGCACCAAAAGACACAATATATTACTCAGGAAATTGATATCGCAAATATTTTATAACAAAGCATCCTCCACGATTACTAATACCCTTGACTTTATATTAGTGAAAGATAAAGCTAAAGTCATATACGTGTTGCTACCTGATTGGGATTAAGAGTCTGTATAACGTAATTTATTTGTTCCGTGACTTTATCGATGAATTCAGCCTGCTCATACATGAAATTTAGACAGAAAAGGTAAATATAATATTCAAGATTGAATGTAGTTAAAGTAGTAGATAGTGATTACTCTTTGACCCTGATACTACACCTTTAATTTTGTAAAAATATTATAAATATCCCATAAACGGGTGAGAAAACCGTGAGTCCTAACGTGTATATGACTCCTGATAATCCCTTCCCCGTACCAAAGTATTCCGTTGCACCTGCAAATTTTAGGTTCTCAATCAAACAACAAAAAGAAATTCAATATCTATACAAACATCAATAAACCTAAGTACTTTTTTATTTTATAGCAGTTAACTTATCTTTAGGTGTCCATTATTGGTTTGAATCTCTTTGTAGGTTTTGAATTTGGGCCACATCTAGCGTCCTCCCAGTGATCTGCATAAGATGTATCTTATGTACTTACTAGTAAATCGTGAAGGTATCGATGCAAAGAATTTTACAAAACGCAATAGCAACAATAAAATAACAGATTACCCGAATTTGTGCAAAGGGCTAGAAGATATACCAAAGAATTATAGAAAAAGAGCTCCCTCGAAGTCGTTCGTAGTCATCACAGTGTCTCCACTGATATCACCATTTTAATCGCATAAAAACTGATTGAAATTTCATTCCGAAATGATGACGCCTTAGATTCAAGTGTATTAAAATCACAACGTATTGCCACCAAACTAAACTCACTGTCAAAAACTTAGAGTTCAAAGGCCACTATAAAAAATGTCAAAATTATTATACATGAGGCTCAGATAGGCTAACAATCGAAGAAAGAGGATACATACGCCATGGATGCAACAGTAATGAGTTACCTCGCCAAGACGCGAACAATATTAGTTCCACCGAAGCCGTTCGTACTCATCACAACCTCTCACAACTGATATCACCACCATTTTAATGGCTTAAAAACTGATTAAAAGCGCAATAAGCAAATTATACGCCAACATTCTCGTCTCATAAAAACTGATTGAAAGCACACTAAATGGATTCCAATATTATAAGCAACACGTAGTGAGTTGAAAAAAGAGGATATATTCACCATGGCTGCGAGATTAGCAAGCTCGCCTCGCCATAATGCAAATAATCGCATCTTTAATCAAACCACTCAAACACGTTTAATTTCTATCATCACAACCTCTTATAATCAATGTCATCAATTCATCATCATTCTTATTTCATGAAAACTACTTTAGAGAGTGTTAGCCTTAAAATATGGTGACAAACACGGAATTACATTAGTTTATTTATAGCGTGACACATAGGGACTAATAATGACAAGCTACGATAGTTGTGTGTCACTAGGACTATAAATACCCCCTCCATACTTCCATGAAGGGGTGAAGCTCACTTTTGTAAAAGTGTAGGTGTGTGTGTTTTCTCTCTAACACATACACTCTTCTTATCTCTTTAACCTTTTACCTAAATAAAATGGCTTTACATTTATTCTATTTTACCATACCTCCAGGTCAGTTTTAATCTCTTGTGAAAAAGTCAAGAACAGGTTGTTTATTGTTGTTGTTATAAGTTCTCTCATATGTGGTTTAATTTTTTTGTGCTTAAAAGACAATAGATCTGGGTATATGTTTTTCTTGGTAGCGTTTTGACCAAAAAGACAAAACCAGATCCCGTTTTTTTAGAAAAAGTACAATAGTACAAAATTTTGTTGGTTGCGTTTTGGGCTGGAGACAAGTTGGTTGCGTTTTGGGCTGGAGACAAGTTCGCTGCGTTTTGCCTCTCATTGCGATTTGGTGTTGCGTTTTGATCATTGAAGACCAATTATCATGAATATACAAACAAAACGCTGCCCAAATCTAATCTTTATTGCGTTTTGTCTATCAAGACGGGTTGCGTTTTGCCCACCAAGACAGATTGCGTTTTGCCTTGGTTGCGTTTTGTGATTCTTGCGTTTTGTTAAACCAAGAACAAAACCGAGTCAACTCGGTATTTACCGAGTTGACCCGGTCAACTCAACAGAGTCCGTGTCT
>BQNB010170808.1:0-13636 GCA_026074375.1 Tanacetum coccineum | reverse complement strand
ATCAAAGCCTTAGTGCAAATGACAAAATACGCTAAATATTTGAAGAGTTTACTGACAAATAAAACCAGACTTAAAGAAGCTTGTACGGTAACAATGAACGAAAGGTGCTTAGCTATCCTGCTTAACAAGCTACCAACAAAATAAAAAGACCCAGGAAGTTTCACTATCCCTTATCAAGTTAGTAATTTGCGAATTAATAATGCATTGGCGGATCTAGGAGCTAGTATAAGTTTGATTACATATACGATGTATGAAAAGTTAGGTTTAGGGGAACCAAAACCGACTCGAATGAGCTTAGAACTAGCTGATAGGTCGATCCAATACCCAAGGGGAATAGTCGAAAATAAGCTTATTAAGGTGGATAAACTTGTCCTCCCTATCAATTTTGTTATCTTGGATATGCACGAAGACTCTAGAAGTTCGATAATTTTAGGGAGACCTTTTTTGGCCACCGCCTGTGTCGTGTTCGATATGTTTAGTAAAAAGATAATGCTTAGGGTAAGAGACGATGAGGTAATCTTTGGCATGGACCAATCGAATATTGAAACCAAAGATAAAAAGGGAGCAGAAAACTTGGCCGCGGATTACTTACCTAGGTTAGAGAATCCGCACAAGGAGGTGTTAACTAAGAGGGAAATTGCTGAGAAATTCCCCGCTGATCATTTAATGGGGCTAAAATCTAAGTTTAATAACGATGAACCATGGTATGCGGATTTCGTTAATTATATTGTTGGAAAGGTTGTTCCCCTAAATTGGTCCTTTAAAAAAAGAAATAGATTTTTCTCGCAAGTCAAGACTTACTTCTGGGAGGATCCTTATGCATTTAAACATGTGTGGCTGGAAGTGAAACTCTTGAAATTCTGGCGCATTGTCATTCAGGACCAACTGGTGGGCATCATAGTGCTAATGTTACCGCAAAAAAGGTTTATGAGGCCGGATTTTATTGGCCTAGTGTCTTTAAGGATGCTAATGAGTACATAAAACGATGTGATGCATGTCAAAGATCAGGAAACATATCTTCAAGGAACGAAATGCCTCAAAATAACATTCAGGTGTGCGAAGTCTTTGATGTTTGAGGATTAGATTTTATGGGACCATTTCCCCAATCTAGAGGTAATAAATACATATTAGTAGCTGTCGATTATGTGTCCAAATGGGTCAAAGCTCAAGCATTACCTACGAATGACACACGTGTTGTGGTTAAGTTTTTAAGAAGTTTATTTACTATGTTTGGAGTTCCTAAAGCTTTGATTAGTGATAAAGGGACAGATTTTTGTAATTCCTAGCTTGAAAAAGCTTTACAAAGATATGGTGTGACTCACAAATTATCCACGGCATATCACCCTCAATCTAATAGATAGACTGAAGTTACTAATAGGTCTATTAAGCGCATCCTAGAAAGATCAGTGGGGTACAATCCTAAATATTGGTCGAAAAAACTTAACTATGCATTATGGGCATTTAGGATGGCCTACAAAACACTGACAAGGTGTACACCTTTTAGATTGGTTTATGGGAAAGCATGCCATTTACCAGTAGAGATCGAGCATAAGACACATTAGGCATTGAAACAATGTAATATGGATCTAATGCTTGCTAGCGAAAGTCGTCTTATGCAGCTTAATGAGTTAGCCGAATTGAGAGATGGTGCTTATGAGAATACTAGAATTTACAAAGAACGGACCAAGAAATGGCATGATTCTATACTTTTTGGTGATAAAGATTTTAAGGTAGGCGACAAGGTGCTACTTTATAATTCTCGTCTAAAGATGTACCCTGGAAAACTTAAATCGAAATGGAGCGATCCTAACATTGTTAAAATGGTGTATCCACATGGGGCTATAGAATCACTAATAGAGACGGGTTTAGCTTCAAAGTCAATGGACAACGATTGAAGAAATATTACGTAGGTAACATTGACAAAGAGGATGATGAGGTTATAGAGTTCGAGAATGGTGTGGCGTGAGGCTGAAAGGATTCTAACTTAAAGACTCTCACAAAAACAAAAGTGCTTGCCGGGAGACAACTCAGAATGTATTTTCAATTTTTTTATCAAGTCTGTCTTCCCAGACTGTTTATACGGCGTATCCAAACCCCATGGATACGACGTATTGCCCTTCTGGACGTTATCCAGTCTTTATTTTCAGCACATCTATATGGCGTATTCGTTAAACGAATACATCGTATTAGACACAGGTATCAATACAACGTATCTTGGGGAATGGATACGGCGTATCGACTTCCTGTACAGTTTTAGGTATTTATTTCGAGTCTAACCAAACGAATACACGGAGATAGAATTGCATTTGTTTTCTGAGAATTTACATAGGACCTCGTGAAAAATATCCACAAATATTGGTAGAGAATTTACATAAGAGATCTTGAAGTGTTAGAGTCTTGAAACTTCAAGGCGGTTGTTCAACACGAATTTTTGCTTAATAAATCAACATGGAGAATCTACCGAGCAAATATCAGGGGAGTTTCTCATTCTAGTTCTTTTTAATTCTCGTATTTAATGTTTTATATATACAACGAGGACGTTGTATAATTCAAGTGGGGGGATGGGAATTAGAATGTATACTTGTCCTAATTTTCACACTAAAATGCTTAAATTATGCTCAAATTTAAAAATATTTCAAGCATACTTTTGTGAAATTACTTGATACATAACTCGCACACAATAACCCTTATTAGATATTATAAGGATTTAACCTTATCCGTTTCCAAATATTTACCCAAATTCCACAAAAATATAAGTGTGTCGGTGATGTTGTAGACTTTACAACTTGGCCTGGTATATCTATTCGAGACCACAATAATGAGTACTATGGATTTAGATGGAGTAACTTGTTTAAATTGGTAAAATTCTAGGATTACACACAAAAAGCCTTTAAATGTTGTTTTATTAACTAACTACACTGGTTAGTTAAATCCCTGTATAAACCCTTTGTCTACTCTCATCTTAAGAGTAAGATACCCCTAGAAAAACCAATAGAGCCAATCCTTTAGGAATAACACCAATTGTTTGTTTCGTTACACCTTTACACCTTAGCCCACCCTATTAGATTAAGTCCATTTATCAGTTGCTAGTTGCCTAAAGTGTAAAGTATGTATTTCCCAAGTCTTGTGTTAATTTTCTATCTTTGGTATGGTTGGGAAGAAATTTGCACATTGCAAATGAGAATGTATAAAGTAGTCAAAACTCATGTATTTTTACTACCAACACAATTATTGGTACGTCCGAAGAATGAAGAATTATCGAAGGAATTATCTAGAGTTATTATGATCGTAAAGATAGTGAAATTACACCGAGTTTCATAGTATAGTGAAAAAAATCGAAAAAAATAGAAAAACGCAACAAAAAAGAGGAGAAAAGTTTGAAGATAATCGTTTCGTAAAAGCTTAGACCGAAGGAATTATATGAAGGATCGATTATTCGTTGATAAGTCAACAATGTAAAGTATTGTATAAATTGGTAGATATCGCCACTTGTCTTGTAAAAATATGTAAAGTATGGGATGATTGGGAAGTTGACCGTTACGGGAACGCCAACTTAGGTTGTTGTTTTTTTATCAATGATTAAGACATTTGTAAATAGTTGTGTCTTAATCATGGTAACGGTCGGGAAAAAAGTGTCTAGCAACTTATATCTTGGACCTAGTCTATTTGTTTCGTAATTTTGTTTAACAACAATTTAATTCCCTTTCCTAATCATTAACCATGGGTTTTACGCGAATGAGGATGTGTACGAGCATGCATGTCTATTCCGTCGTTACTGCCATGTATGCATGTTTCAGCTGCATTGTTAGTTTATTACTATTGGTGAAAGTTAGAATATCCCTACCCTATATCATTCTTTATCCTAACCCTTGGTTAAACTAGAATGAGGATGTGATCGAACACACATGTCTATTCCATCGTTACGACCATGTATGTGTGCTTCAGCTTCCTTGTTGGTGTGGTACTTTTGGTGAAAGATTAATGTAGAATGATCAACCCTATAGTTAGAGTAATCAACCTAAACCTTATCATTATAAACCCATATTTACCTTTATAAAATTGTTACTCCTTAGCTTTAGCGGTTGGAGAGTGTATCCTGCCAATGCTTATGATAGGAATACTCGTCTACGTTTCCGTGCAATTGATGGGTATTAGTTACATGTATACCACATGGATTTAGTTGAGTGATTTTAAGTGTTTTCATCTTTGCTATTTCGTGTGTGTTTTTGGTTATGTACTTGTAATAGATCAAATAAATGCTTTAACGGAAAATATCCTTAGGGATACATTTTTATAAACTTATAAAGGCTACTTGAGGACAAGTAGGATTCAAGTGAGGGATATTTGATGACATCAAATAACGTTTATTTTATAGCATCATTTATCCCATGTAATTAACCCATTTTGTGTAATTATTGCAAAGAATTGTTACTTAATCGTTTATATTTGTTATTTGCAGTGGTTATCAAGTATTTGGCAAAAGATGGAGAAAAGGACGTGTTTTGAAGCATAAACGAAGAGTTTGAGAAAGTCAACTAATTCTGATATCTATACACCGTATCATTCTAGAAGCATACGCCGTATCTAATGACTTTGAAGAACTCAAGACCATTGCCTGACTTTGAAGAATACGCCGTATCCACGTCAGCAGATACGCCGTATATGATACTTTGGTCAAAACCAATGGGAAGCACATTTTTACCACCTATGTTAGCAAATGTTTGACATGTGCTAAGGTCAAGGCTGAACACCAAAGGCCATCAGGTTTGTTGGTGCAACCCAAGATACCTCAATAGAAGTGAGATAATATCACTATGGATTTTATCATGAAGCTTCCTAAGTCGTCATAAGGTTATGACACTATTTGGGTGATTGTTGATCGACTTACTAAATCTGCAATCTTCGTACTAATGAAGGAAACTGACCCCATGGAAAAGTTGGCAAGGATGTACTTGAAAGAGGTAGTCATGAGGCATGGGATACCTGTCTCAATCATTTGTGATCGCGATCCTAGGTTCGCATCAAATTTTTGGAGGTCACTTCAGAAGGCCTTGGGTATACATTTGGATATGAGTATTGCATACCATCTACAAACTGATGGACAAAGTGAGAGGACCATTCAAACTCTCAAGGATATGCTCCGTTCTTGTGTAATCGACTTTGAAAAGGGTTGGGTTAACCATTTGCCATTAGTTAAGTTTTTATGTAACAATAGTTATTACGTTAGCATTAAGGCTGAACCATTTGAAGCACTTTATGGTCGAAAGTGTCGTTCACCTGTTTGTTGGGCCGAAGTTGGAGAAGTTTAACTCACTGGTCTAGAAGTAGTTCAAGAGACGACCAAGAAGGTCATTCAGATCAAGCAAAGAATTCAAGCCGCTCACAATCGACAAAAGAGTTACGCTGATTTAAAGCGTAAGCCGATGGAATTTCAAGTTGGAGATAGAGTTATGTTCAAGGTTTCGCCTTGGAAAGGAGTAGTACATTTTGGTAAATGGGAAAAGCTAAACCTCAGATATGTTGGACCTTTCAAAGTGTTAGAAAAGGTTAGAGCCGTTGCTTACAAGCTTGAACTTCCTTAAGAGCTGAGCAGGGTTCATAATACGTTTCATGTATCCAACTTGAAGAAGGTAGAACACATTTGTAAATGGGTGAAATAAGCCTAAACCTTCAGAATTCAGGTTGGGACCTTTGTCCACAAGTGGGTTAGAAAAAGGTTTAGAGCCGTATGACTTTACAAACTTTTGAACTTCCCCTTAAGAGCTTGAGCACAGGAGTGTTTTTCATAAATTAACGTTTTTTTTCATGAAACCAACCCTTTGAAAAGAAAGTTGCCGCCTATGCCGAACGAACCATTTTTTACCGATCCCGATTGGAATGTGGACCTCCCAAAATTGAAATGACAAGCTTTTCCAATTTTGGTCGAAGAACCATAGAAATCCATGGAATTCAAAAAAGTTAAAACCCAATTGTAACAAAAGCCGTTATCCCCACAATTGGTCCCGCCCCCCCAAAGGATCGATGGGACTCTTAAGGATAGGTGTGCCCCCCCACCTTTGGATGTTCACAAGGAAAAAGACGTAAAAGACTCAATTTACCCCACCCAGAAGAAAATCTGCAAAACCTCCCTTCAACACACGCACCCGAAATAGGAGCCCACCCCCGGCAAGTTGACCCCCGTGCGTTCCCCCCATAAGCCATGAGGATAAGGATCATAAACGGGAAGAAGACTGAAACTAAACCGGATAAATATAAAAAGGATCCCAATGTAACGACCGTTCATTTAATTTTTCCACAATTTATATTTTTAGTCTTGTAACGCGTTTTTTATTGCTTTAAAAATTTTAATTGTTAAGTTTTAAATCGTGTCAAAGTCCTAAAAAATTTGTCATTCAAACGAAAACGCGCAATCAAAAACATTAAAAAATTTGATTGTATGTCAAGGACCAAAGTGGTGGTGGTTTTAGATAATTATTAAACATATGCACAATTTTATTTTTATAATTGGTTTTACCGTTAAAAAGTAGAGGATAATTATTAACTTTGCACAATTTATTTTTATTGGTTACGTAAAGTTTTTACGTTTCGAGATAAAATACATTTAGGAATTCACGGAACCACCAAAACTTATCTACGCTTCAACAAATACCCATTATTATACCCAATAGCCAAAGTTTTATAAAATTTCACCCATATTTATTATGTTAGCCAAATTGTTCATAAAATAAACAAGCTAGAACATACACTTTACAAGTTATACATCTACATTTAATCTATGCATCATAATACTTCAAGTAATGCTAGAAATTCACCATAAAAGATCAAAGATATTTCCTAGCCACCCCCCCTAATTTTCAGATAGAAATGTTGTCTCAAGGGGACAAATAGTTCACAAATCACCAACTAAATCTTATACAACATATAGCTCATTAAAACATAATGTTGTGACTAGTAACATGACCATTTTTCTTCCATGTTTCACTAATCTTGTCTAAGCTTGTGCATTATTGATTTTAGCCTTTCAGCTAGCAACTTGACTAAGTCTTTATGTATATATAAGTGTGCAAGACTTAGATATCACACACAACTCATTTCATTAAGCAAAAACAACACAAACACTCTTTTTGTCTCTCCTCTATCCCACGGCCAAACACAAACACCTATACACAATTCACACAATTTTACTTACCACATATACAAGTAATCTAACATTATATCTTGGGTACTACAAGAAGGTTTAACGGTTTGGATTAGAATTTGCAAGGGTTAATCAAGAAAGGTTTGGGATTAGGGTTTCATTAGAATTAGGGTTTTCTAAGTATTGGAAGCTTAGGTTTAATATCTAAATTAGGGTTTAGATCTTGTTGTTCTTCATCCTACTTCATATTAAGGTTAATTAAAAACCCTAATCTCTTTACATTTGTGATTTTATGTATATATAATGTTTATATAGTAAATCACAATCTAAGAAACTTATTAACATGTAAAATGGATTTTTACTTGTGATCATGGTATGATATACTTTTTATATGTTATATGGATGTTAAATACATGTTGTAATGGAATTATAAGTATTATTCAAGTGTTGGTGAGATCTAGTTATCATGGACAATATTTAGACAAATGATGGACTAAGGACCTAACATATATGAGACATGTAATATAATGTGTTGTAGAGGACTTGTAACAAAGTTACTAAACTAAAAACTTATAAAACAAGTTTTAAACACATTTTAACTAAAAGATCAAAACCTACTGTTTTGAATTCGAATATAAAGCATTCATTTTATATTTTATAAAATACTACAATTTGCAAAGATCGTAGGCATATAAAGAACTCGAAAAACTGATTTATAACGAAGAAGATACGTCATTTGCAAGTTATACAATAATAAATGCTTTTATAAAATAAATTTTATAAAAACTTATTACTATTCACATCTTATATAAATGATTGAGTATTTTTCACATAAAGTACATATTTTTAGGAATCTAAAACCTTAAAAATCATAATTATTCGATCAATAACGAATGAGTTATGGATTTTTCGATATTACGATAATTAAAGTTTATAAAAATAATTTTATAAACTATGAACAGTAAAAAACGCTATTCATCTCAGATACTTTTTGAAAAATATCATAGTTTGATAGAACTTTTAATTACGAAGACGTGCTCGAAAGAAACACTAAAATCGGAGTTAAAACGAATAAGATATGACTTTTACGAACTTACGATAATTAAATTTATAAAAATAGCTTTAGAACAGTAAAAAAAGTCCTTCCTCATAGAGGTTGAAAATATTAAAATGTAATACTTTTGTTTTGATAAACTCTTCTTAATACGAAAGCAGTGGACATAATAATAATACGAAACGGGACTTAAAACGAGAAAGTTACGACATTTTTACTAAGGAAATATTTATAAACAATTTAACTTTATAAATATTATTTCTCTAATACAAATAGATGGTGATGTAGCTATATAGAATTATTTATGGTCTTAGTTATTCAAAGTACTTAGTACTCATACAACCTATAATTACTTAGGTTGCATTTCGGGGGTATACGTAACGCATTTCTGTTGGTGATTTACATTGTCGAGTTAATACTCAGGGTTTTCATTGACCCACTTTCTATGTTTTACATTTATAATAATTTAATGTTTTGGGTGAGAAACATATGCATGTTTATATAATTGGTAAGGCAAATGGATCGTTTTACATTACGATTAGTGTTTGCCTAAGATAGCGATAACCCTCTGAGCCAATATCATGATCTGTCAATACTTGTTGTGAGCATGATATGTTTAACTAGATCTATTTGGATTGACATACCCTGTTTTTAGGATGAGTCATGCTTACTGTGCCGGTATGCCGGACAACGAACGTATACCATGTCAGATTTGGGATGTTGCGGGTTAGAACATCATCACGGGCAATGTTGGCAATTTATATTGCAATTCATAATGATCGACTTCAGTGTCATGGCTTAGGAATGTAATTACATTTTGTGATGTTTGCATCTGTTACATTATCATGGGGAAATCTTGCGGTCCTACATTATACATTTTACAAACCTATGAATTCATCAACATTATTGTTGACGTTTTAAAGCAATGTTTTTCTCATGAGATTAATGAGGTAACAAGGCACAAGGGATTGAT
Source organism: Tanacetum coccineum (assembly GCA_026074375.1). Taxonomy (NCBI): domain Eukaryota; kingdom Viridiplantae; phylum Streptophyta; class Magnoliopsida; order Asterales; family Asteraceae; genus Tanacetum; species Tanacetum coccineum. Next base: position 4,471 of record BQNB010170808.1, on the reverse strand, counting down.
ACATTGATGTCGTTTATTTGGAGTCATTTGCATTAAATATTTGGTTGCATTACATTTTAGGAATACATTTGTTATGGACTAGAATCTTTGTATTTTGAACAACGAACAAGTAAAGCTTCGGCTTTGTAACAAACGTTTGTTAAACCATTGTATCCGATTTTTAAATGACTTTTAATATGGTAGATCCTTATATATATCTTGTGCAATTGATCTATGGAAGTACCACCCCAGAACCCATATTCGACTACGAACCCAATTCTTGGGGGGCTGGTGTTACACGTAGGCGTCTTTATAATCGAATGATACGCTTAACAGCTTCAAGATGAGAGGTTTTTGGGATCCTTTTTGGAAATAAAGCCATTTGTGCACAAAGGCAAACACTAAACATGATATCGGGTCTACATTGTGGTTTGGTAGAGTAAACTACCTATCATGCTCGATACTTTGGTCACTGTTCTACCGACTCACATTCTTCATCTTTCGTGTAGTTTAGTATTCGGCGGACATAGGGGTTTTCATTGGTTTAGAATCTTCTAAGCCAAATTTCTTAAGCATTTCTTTAATATATTTAAATTGATTAAAGAAGATGTCGTCTTCCATTTGTTTTATTTGTAATCCAAGGAAGTAGTTAAGTTCACCCATCATGCTCATCTCGAACTCGTCATGCATGATTTTGAAAAATTCATCACACATGTCTTGACAACAAGTCGAACCAAATATAAAGTCATCGATATATATTTGAATGATGATGAGATTTGAACTTTTCTTCTTAGTAAAAAGTGTGTTATCTACCATTCCCATTTTGTACTGATGTTTAATAAAAAAAGCTTTTAATCTATCATTCCAAGCTTTGGGTGCTTGTTTAAAACCATATAAATCTTTCTTTAGTTTATAAACATGATCTAGTTTTTCAAAATCAATGAATCCTGGAGGTTATGCCACGTATACCTCCTCATTGATGAAACCGTTCAGGAATGCACTTTTTACATCCATTTAGAATAGCTTAAAATCTAAAGCCAAAGCATAAGCTAATAGTATTCTAATAGACTCTAATCTAGCAACTGGGGCATAAGTTTCATCATATTCAATGCCCTCTTGTTGATTATAGCCTTGGGCGACTAACATAGCCTTATTTCAAGAAACGACTCCATTCTCGTCTAACTTATTTCTAAACACCCACTTAGTTCCTATAATTGTCATATACTTAGGTTGTGGTACTAACTCCCAAACATTATTTTCAATGAATTTATTTAATTTTTCTTGCATAGCAATCATCCAACTTTCATCTGTTAAGGCTTCATTCACATTCTTAGGTTCTATAGTTGATATAAACAAAAGAAGTTACTTTGGTTTTGGGCTTGTGACCTAAGAGTTCTTTGGTTAAGGTTTCCTATGACATTTTCTAATGGATGGTTCCTAGATTCCTTAATATTGACTACTTTGTTAATCTATAAAGTTTCATCCTCAATGTCATTTTCTAAGTTTTTCTTGTTGGTAACCTTAATTGCTACTTCTTCATCTAAGTCATCATCCACCAAGGGTGATGTCTTAGAGGGTGGAGGAGTTTCATCGAATGTCATGTTAAGTGATTTTCATGGTGTGTTTATTAAGGATGATGTAGGCTTTACTATTTTGGGAGTAACCTAATAAGACACCTTCGTATGACTTTGGGTCAAACTTAGTAAGGTAGTCTTTGGTGTTTAAAATGAAGCATTTGCTTCCAAACACCCTAAAGTAATCAAGAGTAGGTTTCCTACCTCTCAAGAGTTCATACGATGTTTTACCTAAGATGGCTCTAATTAGGATTCGGTTGAGGATGTATGTTGAGGTATCTACGGCGTTACACTAAAACTTTTGTGGTAACGATTGTTCATTCAACATGGTTCTACTCATTTCTTGTAGTGTCCTATTTTTCCTTTCTACCATGCCATTTGATTGTGGAGTGCGTGGAGCCGAGAAGTTATGTGTAATACCGTTGGCATTACAAAACTCTCCAAATTGCATTCATTGTTAAAATTCTTTACCCGTTAGGTCTGTTCACTAATTGACACTATGAACATCCTATTGGTTTTGTTTTTTTTTCTTACTAAATTTCAAATTGCTCATATACCTCGGTTTTTTATTCTTAGAAAATATTATCCAAGTTTACATAGAGTAGTCATTTACAATGACTAAGTTTGTAGAGGTTTCTCCGTAACTCTGTACGGAAAATGGACGAAGAGTTCCTAGGAGTAGTTCTAATGCATCTAGGGTCGTTGGCTAATTCTTAGCTTTTATGACTAGCATGGCTTGTTTTTCCAATTTTTCAGCATCACAGAAATGTGTCAAAAATCGTAAGCCTTTTAGGTAAGTTTCTAACTAATTCTTTTAGATGGCTAAACGATTGAATGAGACGCATTTACGTCGACCTAACCTCCTTTATGCTCTCAACTTGGTGGTTTTCATCAATCGTTGCAAGCAAATTTTGTCTTCGGCTTAATTTCCTAATTTCATCATGTATAAGCATTTCTTCCTATTACCTTTACAAATAACCTTACCATCTTAGTGATTTTCACTATCAGTTCTGGAGGAATTACTTACATTTATTATCACATATTTGTCCTACACTTAGCAAGTTAAATCTCAAGTTATCTACATGTTCACATTATCTATACTGACATAGTCATTAGAAATCGTACATTTGCCAATGATGTTACCGAGAAGATTACTACCAAAAATGATGTTACCTCCATTGTATGCCTTGTAGGTTAAAAAAAGCTTTCGGTTACCCGTCATATGTTTAGAGCATCCACTATCTTTTATCCACTCATCGGGTTCCAAGTCGACTCCAAGGCATATCTATTTATATAAGACAATAACTCAAATATGTGGTCCCCAATATCTCATGGGTCAAAAGTTGTTAGTGCTAAACATCCCTTGCATTTGATGCATTTGATTAGGATGTGGAAATATAGAATACATTTCCATGGCATATGTAACTTTGAGTTGAAAGTTGTTCAAGTTTTCAGGGAAAACCATGAGGTTGGTTTTGTCGACCAACATTTCTTTTTTGGTTGTGGTGTCTTAGAACGAGGATAGTGATTATTAACTCTTCTAGGTGGTGGAGTTTTTGACCTAAAATTTGGTTTATAAAATCCATATCCGAGTTTTAACGATGGTTTATAAAATTGTTTAACCTCATTATCACTAGCAACGGGAATTTTAACATTGTTAACCATTATATGTTTTGGTCTAGGACATAAAATGGATTTTTGAAAAGAGACAGATTTTACAGATTCTGGTGAATAGACAGTCGGCCCCTTATTGCTTTGGGGGCCATCTGGACTTTATGAGGGCCACCCTCATTATTTGGGGGACCGCCAACAGAAGGAGTTTCTTTTCGAGGTTTCACATTCATTTCCTTGGACCCACTAGTTGATGCTTCAAATGAGTTAAACTCTAAACCTAATTTATCTCCAAAGGGTTTTTAATTGCTCAACATTTTATTTAAACAATGTGTACTCTTTTCAAACTTAGTTTGTTTAAGAGCCTCTTTTTTAAGTTTTTTGTTGTCGATTTTGAGTGATTGACAATTTGTACATTCAAGATTAACTCCCTTGTTTTTCTCGAATGTAGTCAATTTTTTCTAAACTATTTTTAATAGCTTTTACTTTTTGATTCTTAGTGATTATTTTAAACTAATCTTGCATAGTCTATCAGATTCATTATCTAATGTAAGATCATCTATTGATGAATTTTCATCACTAAAGTAAGAGAAATCAGAACATACCTCATTTGATGCTTGAGCTACAAGACACGTCTCGTCTTTAGCCTTCTCATCATCTTCTTCACCGCTATCACTCCAAGAACCTCCGACGAATGCACTTTGGTTCTTGTCTTTCGGTGGTTTTGGACATTCTCCAATAAGATGATTTGGATCACCACATCTAAAATATTTTCTATCACTTTTTTTCCGTTTTTGTCATCTCGGCTTCTTTGGAACGTCTTTTTGTCGTTTCGTGGTTGTATCAAGAATCTAACTCTTCTCTTGAAGAACTTCTTGAAGTCTCTAACCGTCATGGCGTATTCTTCGTCTTCACTTCCAGAAGTCGAACTCTCCTCATCACTAGATTCCTTCTTAGCCTTTAAAGTAAGAGATTTTCTTTCTCTTTTAGCTTTGACTATTTTGGAATCTCTCTTGATGATCATCTCATGGACTTTGAGATTATAAGGTATCCAATGAGTTTATCAAGAGATAGTGATGTCAAGTCTTTCGACTCTTCAATCGCTGACCTTTGCCCTCCATTTATGTTAGCCTCAAAATATTGAGTCGAATAATAAAGTTCGTTCATTATGTATATTAGGTCTCGGTCATTCAGTATGTCATAGTGAAGTTCGTTCATTATGTATATTACCTCCACCTCAGCTAAACAGAGGTGAATGCTCAAAGTAGAGCTTATAAAAGCAGCTTAAGCTTATAGCTTTAAGCTTA
>BQNB010170807.1:0-13636 GCA_026074375.1 Tanacetum coccineum | reverse complement strand
TGTTATGTTGTAATTAAGTTGAAAATCAAGTGGTTAATTCATGGTTAAAAGATTGGCAAGAGATCATGTAATGGTTAGAAATTGTGAATGTTTATGATAATTAAAGGGGTGTTTGGCTAGGGCTTAATACGGTGCCTAAACATGTGATTTTGGCTTAAGGCCTGAAGAAAAATGATCTAGACATGTTAAATAAGCTGAGATATAAGTTTGTTAAAGATTGAGATAGCTTAGTATGAGTTTTGGGTCGTTTTGGTGATGTTTAAAAACGGATCAGTAAGTTGTGCAGAATTTTATGCCAACTTTGAAGGGCCGTAGAGAATAAACAGTTTATCGGATTGACTTGAGGTCAGGATCAAATTTTAGCTCTCTGAGTCTACTTTTAAATGCAGGTGGTTTCAGGTCCTAACTCCAAGTTTAAGTGTGTTAAATCCTTATAGATTATGTGCGCGGACGTTATAGCAAGTTCTAATGACTATAGAATGATATGTTTATGTTTTTAAGTAATCTCGGAAGTCAAGGAATGCCCGAGGAATGCGTAAGCCAACCGAGGTGAGTAACGGATTTTCAGTTAACATGTTTAGTAGATTAAACGTGTTTAATATATATATATGCTTTGTCATATCTTAAGAAATATGCAAGTCAAGTATTCACGTGACCTTAGTGGTTAAATATGCAGTATATGTTGATCGTTGGGTCATATTTTGTATTATGTTGACCCGTTGGATCTTATTCAGTGTATGTTGACCGTTGGGTCATATTTAGTATTATGGCGAACCGTTGGTTCATATTCAATATATGTTGACCATTGGGTAATATTCAGTATGGCGACCCGTTGGGTCATATTCAGCTTAGCCTTAATTTGTATATGAATATTAAGTGTGAACAATTCCGAACTCAGAACAATTTAGTAATAAACTTAGTCTCAGTCAATCATGTGTGGAATAATAGTGTTTTAAGCACATTAATCAGTCCCGAATGGGGATAAATGCTTTATGCTTTTAGTCAGGCGCACTTAATCATTTATGCACTTAGTCAGTATGTGCTTTACGTACTCAGTCAGTATGTGCTTTACGCACTCAGCCAATATGTACTTTACGCGCTCAGTATTGTGCTTATGCACTCAGCCAGTGTTTTATATGCACTCAGCCAGTGTTTTATATGTACTCAGCCAGTATATTATCTTATGCACTCACTGTAGTCAGTTAGTATTGTGCTTTATGTAGCTCATGCACTCAATCAATATCATGCTTATGTACTTATAGTAATATGTTTAGGTAGTCGAAATAGTACGATATGTACTTATTTAGTATCATTCTTTAAGCATGCAGTTTAAGACATAGCTTTAATATCAGTTAGACTGCTAGTATTAGAATTCAGCTTTACAAAAAAAGTACTATATGTAGCTTTCATACAGTTTATGATTACTGGATTATTATTAGTTAGAAATCAGTTTATAGATAGCTTTATTACTTAGTAGCCAGTTTAGAAATAGCTTTAGAGGAATGTGCTATAAACACTTAACCAGAATAGATACTTACGAATTCACATCCAGTAATAAGTTAGAGCCAGTTAGACTTCAAATGTATGCTTGCAGCCATGTATCAAAGTCTCTCAGGATGGACACGGGACTTATGTAAAAACATCATGACGATGTTCAACTCATATTTCAATTTATGATTCAGAACAGTTTCTGTTATCTCACTAATTCACAATGACTTACCGTTCTCAGTTTCATGTTTTGCAGGTTTGTAAGATGAGCCCATGCTATGTGCTAGATGAGGCGTAATGGGCTAACATCGTGTAGCTCATGGGTTAGGTAACGAGCTTCTCATTTTCATTATTTGTTATCAGTTTGGAATGCCCCAAAGCAAGTAATTATCAGCAATAGGTTTTTATAATAAGTCATGTAATTTTTCATAGCTACGATATTTAAGGGGTGTTTGGTATAAGCCCGATGTCATGCAAAAGTTACGCTTCCGTTTATTTTATTAAAGTATACAGATTTAATATATATTATATATTATAAAAGGAATGAGTTTTCAGAAGCTCATGTTAAAAAAACTGGGCGTTTCAAAATATGTTGTGATGTGTTTACCAAAAATTGTTTGTAAAAATGTACACAAACAAAAATGATAAAACTGTCATGGGAACAATTTGCTTATCACACGACTACAGCTTGAGCCTTTTTGCCATTGTGTTTGAAATCAATTTTATGTATGTGGTTATATCATTTTCTCTTTGAGTTATGATCAATATTATACTCAACTTATATAAAATAAATGGACGTTTAAAACTTCATTCCAGTTTGAACCGGGTTGTGTGCATTTCGCATTATTGGATCTTCTAGTCTGCTAGTTTAGAATCAATAGATCTTTGATACCTGGTGTTTGAATAAAGAACACGGGACTCATAAACTAGTCTGTTAAGTGGATTTATAGCTAAGTCCTCTAAGGTATTGCTAAAAAACTGCTTACTAGTAATAAAGCTAATCTATAAACATGATTTCTAACTAATAATAATCCAGGGAATCATGAAACTGTAATGAAAACTACATTTTATTACTTTTTTGTAAAAGCTGAATGCTAATACTACAGACTAACGATATTAAAGCTATTTCTTAAACTGCATGCATAAAAAGTGATACTAAATAAAGTACATATCGTTACTAGTTCGACTGACTGAAACAGATACATAAGTAACATAAGCATGACAGTAATGAGTGCATTGCGACTAATGCAAATAATAACTGAACACAGTAATGCAAGATATAATATTCTGGCGTCTCGTTACCTTATACAATACAAGATAACCGTTTGAGATACTATGTCGTGTCACAGGATTTTATAATAAGTCATGTAAATATTGTTTTCATAGCTACGATTTTAAGGGGCATTTGGTATAGCCCGAAGACCATTGCAAAAGTTATGATTCCGCTTATTTTATTAAGTATATAAATTTCAGATATATATAAATTAACAAAGGAATGATTTTCGCAAGCCATGTTAAAAAAAAACGGGCGTTTCAAAATATGTTGTGATGTGTTTACCAAAAATTGTTTGTAAAAATGTACACAAACAAAAATGATAAAACTGTCATGGGAACAATTTGCTTATCACATGACTACAGCTTGAGCCTTTTCATTTGTTGAAAGCAAATTTATGTATGTGGTTTATATCATTTTCTCTTTGGTTTAAGATCAATATGTATACTCAACTTATATAAAATAAATGGACGTTTAAAACTTCATTACAGTTTGAACCGGGTTATGTGCATTTCGCATTATTGGATCTTCTAGTCTGCTAGTTTAGAATCAATAGATCTTTGATACCTGGTGTTTGAATAAAGAACACGGGACTCATAAAATTAATAAAGTAAAACTTTTTCACAAGCACTATATATTAACGCAAGATCAACACATTTGTACGTATATGTCTTTTTACGAGTGTTTTTGGTTTTTTAAGTGCCAAGTCCAAATCCAAACACCATATAGGGGATCAGTTTAACATTTCCGAACACCACAATAAAATAAAAAAATAAGCAAGAGAATATAAATTGTATCGATATAACAAATTTAGTTAAATAGTGCAAAATTTAGTGCACACATTGGAGCCAATGTTTTTTAGTGAAAGCATATTCTACAAAGATCTTTTTTTTTGGCACTAAAATAGTGTAATTTATAGTGTATACATTGGATATGCTCTTAGCAGTAAGCTGAAGGACACCATAAGGGAGTAATTCTTTAGTGGATGTATCCTCTAAAGGTTATCTCATCAGTGAGTCATTTCAGTTTGAATCTTCAGCTTGTATGCTCCTCAGTGAGCTAGCTGATGAGTGTTCAGGACACTGAAGGCGAACTTAGATGGAATAAATTCAAATTCTTGTAACGACTTTGACCTATTCAAAGGCAGTTATAAATGCATTTAATGGGTTATGTAACCACTAAATTCGAACAATCATGAAGGATATTATGATGTAATTAATGGGCCGGTTAATTATCATAATTCCACAATTAAGGTTTTGGATGATATCTCCCATAAATAGGAGATCATAACTTGCATGGAAAGAGATAACAAAAAAAACACTTGGATGCGCAAGGGTTATTGATTTGTGCCTAATTCAATAACATACATTTGGTCTTATCCCAAGTAGATATTCGTGATACCTAGGCAATAGGGTCGAATAGTTTACTTTGAAAAGTGATAACACGATTCCAAGTGATATCTGATAACCACATATTGGTATATTGTATGCTATCTTCACCTATAAGCCATGGAATAACAACCAATAATCAAAGTAAACTATTCTGTGATAATCAATGGCTGCTGCAATGAAGCAATACTGGTGGCTAAGATCTCTCCAAACTCTACAAGCTTGAAAGTGGAATTTCATAATATAGCAAAAGAGATGCCACTTTCTTCTGTCACCATGAGTGTGATGATTATGTGTGTCATGGCATCTTTCTCAATGGTATGTCTGATTCTTTGTTTGATATTTATCAAAATATTGAATATGGAAAAGAACTATGGGATTCTTTTGAGGCCAAATATATGGCTGAGGATGCATAAAGTAAGAAGTTCCTTCTAAGTGATATCACCAATTACAAAATAACTGATTCAAGACTAGTTATGGAACAATACAATGAACTTTTTGGTATACTTGGTAGATTTACACAACACAAAATGAACATGAATAAGGCTATTCAAGTCTCTTGTGTCATTGATAAACTCCATCCTTCTTAGAAAAATTTCAAGCATACCTTAAAACATAAGAAGGAGGAATTAACTCTTATTGAGTTAGGCAGAATCTACACATTAAGAAATCCCTCAGTGTGCAGGATAGTGACAAGTCAAAGGGCAACAATGTTACTGGTCCTTCAGTTGTCAATATGGTGGAGCATAACAACTCTATCCGGTACAATGACAATAAGGGTAAACGTAAACATCAGGACACCAAAACTGATCTTAACAAGAAGTCTATACTGACTTGTTGGAAGTGTGAGAAACTTTGACACTTGAAAAATGATTGTAAAAGTGGAAAAGTTGGCAACAAAGCTAATGGTTCAGTGAATTATTCATCCAACTCACTGAAAGGTCAGATCGTGTTTAATAAATCTTTTCAGGTTTATCATGTTTTATATATATACATAGAGTTTGGTTAAAAAAAAGTGATTTTGGGTAACAAGGATAAAAAGTGTAGAGAATTCATTTATGTGTCATTAATATCATGTGAAAATTCATTTATGTGTTATTAATATCATGTGAAAATGTGTCAATTGTGTGTCAGTTACAAGAAATTATGTGCAAGTGTGTCAACATTGGTAGCTAAAAAATTCATGTGTGTCAATAATAGCGTATTAATAGTGTGTCAACATCGCTAGTGTGTCAGTTACAAGTCATTATGTGTCAAATATGTAATTAATACCTCAATTTAATCTCATTAATTCCTCGCATCCAATGGCTAGAAATCCTTCCTATACTTTTTAGCATTTCTAACTTTTCATAATAACCTCACCTTATATATATATATATATATATATATTGACTATTTCTTTGCAGAACCACTTTTTTGTACAGAACCTATAGAACCACTTTTTTACTCTTAATAACGCATGATGTACATCATATTAATGCAAAATGTCATTATTGTAAATATCTATTACTTATTTTGAAAAAAGAAAATAAATCAAGGGTAATTTAGGTATTTGGATTCATCCCTAAAAAATTGTTAAATACCAAAAAAAACTGCAGCCTCTATTTTCTAGATCCACAATTCAAAACAATAAAAAAACTACCATAAACTCATATCTTTTTTATATATTGATAGATCTAAAAACTTTTCTCTCTCTCACTTGACCTAAAAAAACTACCGCAGATCCAAAAAAACCTGACATAGATCTACACACCATGTGAAAAATCAACCGTGTTGCAAAGACCATATAACTGCTCTAATATTTTCGATAGGGATGATCATCATATTACTATGGTAAGAATTTAAATTAATTATTGGTTACCTTCAGATGCATTGAATCTTTGTCCTCTTAAAATTAATATTTGTTGACGTCTTTGTAAATTTATGGATATGCGGGCTATTGAATATGTGGGATCCGATTGTTATGAATTGTTAATAATTTTTCCCAGGATATAACTTTTAAGTCCGATAGTAGAAACATGAAATCATATATGACATAGATATGTGTAAGTGTGTGTAAAGATTAAAAACATTAACAATCAGAACTCATGATATGGATGAACCAATTAATAAGAAAAGATTGGTTTGGCTCTTTGATGACAGAAATCCTATGAGATTTGATCAAATCAGTATATAACAATGATAATGAAGAACAATAGTCGGCTGGATTAATTCCAGTCGAACGTTTATTGAAGATAGCAGGAGTATTACACAATGATTGTCTTTGTGAGAGTAATAGTCTCGCGACTGAGATACAAAAGATTAAAGAAAAAAGATGATCAAAAATGATCTGGTGAATCGTGATTCAAGAGAAAGATATAGGAGCGTGTTTATTGTGATGGTGAAAAACTGTATCGTAAACCCTATTGGGGAAGACACATGTATAAGCCTAAAAGATGCACTATAGCCCTTTAAGATTCAATCTTCAAATATAAGCCACAAACTTGAAATGGACAGCAACACCTTCGAGATACCAGGAAAGCCACACAAGACCTTGAAAAGGATTTGACACAAAATAAGAAGGATTGTGAGTCCCTTAGGAATAGATCTCTGTAGCCTATTAAGGATGATAGCCAAGATGTATAAATACAGTTGACTATGTAGAAACACTGATTATGAATACTATGTGTTAATGCGGAATCTTAACACAAGTACTAAGAAAAACAATGAAGAACTAAGTAATAACTTCTATTAATCTGCTTTGAATGATTACAGATTACTAACTAATAAGATATGATTTTGCTATGAGATATCTTGAGGTTTTATCTAACTATGCCAAGAGGGATCCTTTTATAGACTAAGGATAAACCCTAACAGGCTTACAAAACGCGTACATATCTTTTCCTGAAATATCTCATACATATCTCTTAAACGGTACTAACTATTTTCTACTATCGGTACTAACTAACTGATCAGTACTTAACATTTTGTACTGTCAGTACTAACTATAACTATCAGTACTAACTATTTGTACTGTCGGTACTAAGTTAGGAAAACGTAATTCCCAACAATCCTCCCTTAAACATGAATGTTGAACTCTTTTAACTTCATGTTTCTTTAACTTCTTTAACGCATAGAGGATGTATCCAAACACTTTTATTATCTCTTGATCTTTTAAACTCTATCCTTCTCCAGCAGCAACTTTGTCTTTTCAGCAACAATCCAACTAAGTTGGCTTTGTATTTTTTGGCAAACTACCAGCCATAAACAGATTTGATGTTCCTTTACCAGTAGCCGTTTGCTCTGGGATAGTTAACTCTTTATTTTAAAACAGGTGAGTAATTACCATACAGTTTTTGTAAACTGTCAACCATCAACGAATTGATTGTCTTACCAAATACCGTTTTGCTTTTAGACTAGCCCAATGCATCATGCCATAACATGGTTGCATGAAAAACCATCTAGTTTTTAGCAACTATTCAGCTACAACAGATTTGATATAAACTTTACCATGAACTGTTTGATCATGACTAGCCAACACTGTCTCCACAGAAATCAAGTGGTTGAGAAACCTACAATTTTTGGTAAATTGTCAACCATAAACGGATTTGAGAAGTCTTTACCACAAGCCGTTTGCTTATGGACTAGCCAGTTCTTATGCCTGTTAAGCATGGTGAACTGATGACCATTTGTTGTGTGGTGGTTAGCCAACACGCAAACCCTTCTCAATTCCATCAACCTTAGTCTTCAGGTTTTAACTCTGCAAGCAACTTCTTGATACATCTAATCAACTCTAATGCCATAGTACTGTCTTCTTCAGACTCTAACTTTAAGTTCAGCATTTGCACCATTACTTTCTTTATCAAAGGATACTTCTTCTCTACCAGCATATGAATGACTAATCCCGTTTCAGTCACTAAGGTATGTACCCCTGAAGAACTATGTAGCTTCCAACTTACTATATTCCAATCCTGCTGTAAATTCCAAAACTTATCTTCATCATCTGGATTGAACATAACCATCAAATCTCCCCAAAGTATTTTATCAAATCCTTCAGGTATCTCACCTTGATATCTGTCCATTACCAGCTAACACAGCATTCAAATCTTCTCTATCAAATATTGACAACACCCTCATCAAAGTACTAAAATATATCTTTTGTCCATTGCTTCTAATCACCACATTTTGATTTATTTCTTCTAAGTTTTCAGCTTTATCATCCGGTGGTTTAGTTCCAAGACACTTTGTTCTCCATTCTTTGATAGGATATTTTCTGTCAAGTATTTCATAATCCACTTCTTTTTCCTCATCTGGAGCTATAGTTAAGTGTAATCTTAGCTCATCATTCTCTTTCTCACTATCATCTTCAGAAGTGTTTTGCATGTATCTTCTTTTCCTTGACTTCATCTTTTTCCTAGTACTAAGTTTTCTCTTTCTGGTACTTTCTTCTTCTTTATTCTCCTCTTTGGCTTCTTCTTTATTCTCCTCCTTGATCACTTCACTTTTAGAGGAATCAACTCCTTTCTCATTCATCCTTTTGATCAGTCTTTCATCTTCAGCAGACCCAATAGAGATAAAATCTTCATCTGACCTCTTAATCTTCTCATACAAGCTTGTATTTCTTCAAACTTCTTGATTTTCAATTCAGCATGCTTGAAGTTTCCTACATGCTTTAAGTAGGTCATCATTTGATTTCTCAGTTGATTCTTGGTTGGTGGTCTGTTTCTGATGGCCTTTGATCTCTGTTGAGCAAGGAATTTTCTTTGAGCAGCAATTGTGTCATGAAGGAACTTTGCTCTTTCTTCTATTGTAAATTGCTCTATTTCTTGTTCTTGAAGCCTCTCAGCAAGAAGTCTATCTGCCTCAATTCTTGCCTTTATATCATCAAAGTTTCTTATGAAAGCTTTATTGGTAGCTTTTTATTCAGCTATTCTGTTTCTTTCTTCTTTACCTTTCCACTCTTCTTGTATTTTCCTAGCCATCTCTTCATAACTTTCAAGCTATTTAAACTTCTTCTCAGCTTTAGGAATACCATCAGATTCACTTTCAGACTCATCCTCCTCTTCTATTTTCTTCTTTCCTTTGTCTTTTGGATCAATATTTGGAAGAGGCTTTAATGTCAGAAGTGATCTTGTAGAGGTAGGTCTAGGTCTGTCAGTTTCTTCAATATCCTTCAACTCTACACCTTTCTCCTTTTCTCTAGAAACTGCTTTAGCTTGACTCATGTTGAGAAGAACTGTAGAATACTAGTAATCTAATGAATCAACCAAGAACAATAAGTGAGATGTGGGTTGGATTGTTAGAGAGAAACTTGGATGGAATGGATGAATGTATTATGGAATGTGTGAAAAACAAATGGAACAACCAACCCTCTCCAAGACTAGGAGAGGGTGTATTTATACTACATAGAGGCCGGCCATGGGCTGGAGTTGGACCACCCATGGGCCTTGGGCCAGACTAGATTACTAATCTAATCCTTATACTAACTACGAGCTAAGACTATTACAACTTTGGAAGTGACCGACACTTTTCGTGTTTCCAACAATCTCCCCCTAAGGGAGGTCACTCCAATTTACAAACTTTAAGCCTAGCATACTATGCTTTATCCCTAGTCTTTAGCTCGTACTCTTGACTTTCTCTTGTGAATATGTTGTTGTGATCATTGACTTCTTGGTTTGAGCTTGTTCCTTGAACTTGTATTTGACATAGTGATCTTGAGCATCTTGAGATCATCAACCAAGCATAATCTCTACGCCAACTTGTAACTTTGCCACCTTGTGGACTTGCGACTTCTGGACCGACATGCTCATACCATTCTTGAAAAGCTTTAATGTTGCATCTTTCTTGAAATTCTTTAACTTTAACACTTTGACACTTCTAGAAAGATGTGTGGTATCAGAGTAGCGGAAGTCTTGAAACATGTACTTGAGCTTTCATGATGACTTTATGTTTGTCGGTCGGGTATGAGCATGTGGTTATGGATCTTGTGAGCCAGCTGGAATCAGGAACCTCCACCACCATTTTACATAGCCTGCATAAAACAGTTAGCAATAAAGCAGGGGGACGAATTTGGCTTTGTCATTCGTATAGGTTAGAGTCTGTTTTGGACCATATGTAAATTGTGAGTAATCTACTTCAATTTCAGGTCCAGAGGGCATATAATTCCCTGTCATGGGTAGGGGTACAACATGCATTCCTTCTGCTGTAACAAACCTATCATACAAAGGTTGGTTTTCTATCTTACTCTTTTTTATTCATAAAAACACTCTGCAACACTTCATTTTTCATAGCTCAAAAACCATCATATATGTGATCCCCATACCCAAGCCCCCCCCCCCCAAAAAAAAAAACCCTTAATACCATTTTAGCACTCATTTGGTATTTATCAGTTTTACTAAGATTCTTTAGAAAGAATTATACCATTGTTCTACATTTAGCCTTTAAATCTTCTTTTTCTTTTTGAGCTTCTGCTAATAATTTCTTATGGTATGTGAGAACATCTGTTTTATCATCTAAATCTATTTTCATAAACTTTATCTTTTGTTCATACCAAAGTTGTCCTTGTTGATGAGCAACTAACTGTGCTTCAACTTTCTTAAGACCTTGAGAATATGCTTTTATTTCTATGCTTGCATCACTAAGTTGTTCTCTCTGAGCATCATACAGTTTTTTAAGATTAGCATAAGACTCTTTACACTTATTTGAACATGAAATTACCTCTGTGTCTGAGTCTGAGCTATTGCAAGCCATCAAAGCATAATCTTCATCTTCTGAATGATTTGTCCAATCCACACCTTCTCCATCAATTGTCACCAATGCTTTAGAATCCTCCTTCTGTCCAGTTCTGCTCCCATCCTTGGTTCCTGAATTCCATGCATCCCTCCTCCTGTTGTCTTGATTTCCCTTGATTCTACACTCTCTAGCAAAATGCCCTGTCGGGGGGGGGGGGGGGGGGGGGGGGGGGGGGGGGGGGGGGTGTTTATGCCCTGTCTTGTGGCAATTGTAGCATTCAACTTTGGTTTTATCAAAGCCAACTGGTTCTTTTGCATCAAACTGTAGTTTTCTACCAGTCTTCTTGTAAAACTTTTTCATTCTCATTGAGATCATGGCCACCTGCCACTTCAAGTCCATTTCTTCAAGATCATATTCATCAATCTGTTCCAAGTCCTCATGATCCAGTTGAGGGCAGCTTGATTGATTAGCAAGAAGTGAGTATGATGAAGTTTGTTCATACTTTGAGTTTTGACCAGAAGGATTGGGAACACAATAAGCGGTACTAATATCATTAGTACTGCTGGTGTTCTCAGAGACAAATGCTACATTTTGCGGGCTAGAAGATGATGCAGTAGAGCCTTTTATATCACTCTCAAAGACTCTGAGATTATTGTACAGATCATCAAAACTAAGACTGTCCACTCCTGGTTTGGTTCTCATAATTAAGGAAACTTGTGACCAGGCAGAAGGTAGAGATCTTAGGAATTTTTGATTAGCATCCTCAGTAGATACACCTGCTCCCCCCCTCTGCTCCATGAATCTCTAACTGACTCAGAAGACTTTGGAACCTGTCATAGCCTTTGTGAAGCCCTTCTGTGTTGGATACAGAGAATCCTTCAAACTGTTGCTTCAAGATATACTTTTGCATCTTCTTGGATTCGTCATTTCCACCAAATCTAGATTTGATGGCATCCCACATTTCTTTTGCATCAGTCATCTTATGGAACTTAGCAAGATGATCTTCTGGTAGGGCCATAAGCAAGGTGGTCCTTGCTTTTCTCTCTCTTTCTCTGGCTACAATCTCTTCTGCAGTTTCTAGATTAAAACCTTATTTGTCCTGGTATCTTTAGTGATATAAAAAGATACATGACCATTCCCATTTTGTATAACCTCCCAGATTGGATAGTCTGTATGGGCCAAATAGTGCTCTATTTTCATAGCCCATATATCATATTCTCCCTTTTTGAGAATAGGCAGCTTGATTGTAACATCCGAGAATTTTCAAATTTTTGAACGACGATTTCAATCTTTGACTTTTAGGATCTGGCTTGACTTATAAGAACGATCATCTAAATCACGTTTTCACGACTCGGACTCTAAAGCAATTTGATGTGAAATGATATTCCAGACAACTTTTTAGTTTTGCCCGAGACCTGGAAACGAGCCGAAAAGGGCTAAAACAGCACCGCAAACATTTAACGAACAACATACAACGCGGACACACAAAAATAATTAAATTTGTTTTTAGTTATCAGTATTTATTTAATAAAAATATTAAATAAATTATTCATCATTTTTAGTTAGAAGCGTTGTTTTATAACATGAATACTCGAGCTTAAATCCATTTTTATTTCGGACAGGCAAAACCCGGTTCGCAAATGAAATAACAATATTAATTAAATGTTATAAAATATTTCTGAAATATTATCAAGCGAATACTCATTTTTATCGGAAAAATGATTTGAAAAATAATGGCGCAAGTTTCGTGCGTTGAATCATTCGTTAAGCAGCTCAAATGAGTCCCGAACCAATATATTATAAAAGTTTCCTAAAACTTTCACTTTTGGTCCCTGTAAAATATTTACAAAACAAACCCTCAACTATTAAACATATTACATTTTAATATTAAAGTTTTATATATATATAAAATTTATATATTAAAATTTCATTTACATCTCTAATATACACACACACTCAATATACACTCTCTCTTCCCCAATTATCCGGCCACCACCGCCGCCGGCCACCACCGGCCGCCGCCGGAAAACTTTTCCGGCGAGTTTTTCGGCCAAACCCAAAAATGATCCCCACCACCGGATCTACCCGATCCCCACCATCACTCTCCCCCACTCGCGCCTCCACCCCTCCACCACCACCCAGCCGCTGCTGTCTCCGCCACGACTCCCCAAGGGTGCGTGGGTTTTATATTTACACGGCTGGAGTGCGTTCGGTTTTATTTTAAAAGGCACCAAGGGGTGCGTTCGGGTGGAGTTATAACCCAAAAGGATGCATTTGGTATATCAAAAACAGCCCGAGGGGCATGTTTGGTTGATAATAATGCACAAAGGGTGCGTTGGTTTTTCTGTCACCGAAAAGGGTGTGTCGAGTTTGGGTTCAAAACAGCCACGAAGGGCGTGTTTGTTTTGTTTATAGAAACGAAGGGTGCGCGTGGTTTGTTAACAACAGACGAGGGGTGTTTGTTTTATGGGTTATCGCAGAAAAGAGCGAGTCGGGTTTGGCTGTCAAAACAGCGAGCCGGGTTGGGTCATCGGGTTGGCTGTAGGACAGCCGGGTATAGCCGAGGGTGGGTTTGGTTCGAGTTTAGCAGTAAGGGGTGTTTGGTTGTGGGATTATAACACCCGACGAGGGCGCATTTTGTGTTGGGTTTTGGCTGCGGGACAGCCGTGGGTCGGGTTGGCTGTTGGGACAGCCGGGGGAACAAGGGTGTCGGGTTTGGTTTCGTGGGTTAACAACCGACAAGGGTGCGTCGGGTTGTGAGTTATTAAACGCCGAG
>BQNB010170806.1:0-13636 GCA_026074375.1 Tanacetum coccineum | reverse complement strand
TTAAACTTTAACTCTCTCACAAAATACACATTTTCAAAATCTAGATTACCAATTTTAATGGTACCTTTTTCTGTGATTTTCCCTTTGGGGTTCCCTCCAAAATCAACATATCCTCCGTCTATCTCTTCATAGTCTGTAAGATAGGAAATATTCCCTGTCATATGCCTTAAGCATCCACTATCAATCACTCCTTGATCCTGTAAATCAATTTGTGGATTACCCTACACATTAGATAAGAAAATTAATTTCGTTTAGGGACCCAAGCCATCACTGACTTGGATTTGCCTTGTGCATCAATATAATCAAACTTTTTTAGGGTGATTGATGCACTGTTGTGTTTAGAAACATGGTCTAAAACGTTATGCATTGGTTTCCAAACCCAACAAGCTGAGGCCGTAACAACATTAAAATTATTTCCTTTAACATCATTAACTACTGCTTTTGGCCTAGCAATATCAAATTTTTTTACCCCTAACAGTATTAACCCTTTGATTAATATTACTGTTTTTAAATGTTGTGTTCTTATGAATGGGCATCATAACAGTTGAATGTGTTGTTTTAGGAAGATATGACATTGGTCTAGCAGCATTCACTGTTGTTTTTGAGTGAGAAGCATTAACTTGTCTAGCGGTATTAACTGATACTAAACCAGACTTCATTAGTACTGCTCTTGGAACTAAATTCTTTTTAGCATAGGGGTGAGTCTTTTTAGCAAAGTTTTGATGATTCACCCTTTGAGCATTGTTCCAAACAGGTTTTACCATCCTTTGATTTTGAAACTGTTTTTGATGGTAATTGCAATCAACCTGCAAATGATCAAAGCTTCCACACACATAAAAGTTCTTATTAAACATCTCAAAATTGCTTCTAAGTTTTTGAGACATCATATTGTTCCAATTTCTTGGATTGCCTCAGCTCGTTTAATAGTTTTCCTAGCAGTTTTTTCTTGTTGTTTAGATTTGACAAACTCTTTCTTAACAATACTAAGCCTAACAGATTTCTTTTTAGTTTTAGGCTGAGACACATTCTCTTCCTCATCATCTAACACCCATTCTTCAATACTTGGGGCATCATCATACTTCCTAACTACCTTAGGCTCTTCTTCACTAGACATAGCTTTATAGTTCTCAACTACAAGCTTATTAACAAACTCATCTAAACCAGTAAAAGACAAGTCAGGTGTTGGAGGCATGAAATTTCATGTGTAGGGAGGTGGAACTACATTATATTTTTTATAGCCTAAACCTTTCTTGCAATTATCAACAATCTGACACTCTATGAGCTTGTTTAAACATTTTAGATGCATGTTCAAATTTCTCTACTTAAGTTGAATCCACTGTTTACTTTTTGAACTATGTCAACTTTTTCGTTAAGCTCTCTAATAGTTATTTCTCCTATGTGTAAATTTCATATTTTAAACCCTAATATCTTGTAAATAATAGACTCATATCTTTAAAAACTTCAAGTTTTTCTCCACTGACTTTAAACCTTCTATAACCAAGAACCCTAACTCAGACTTTTTTAATCTTTTAAATAAGTTGATCATATTGAATTTAAGAGATTAAACATTATCCAATACAAGTTTTTGACAAATATAATCATTGATACCTTTTAGTCAGGACTTGAAGAAGAGAACGCCACGAGTGCATAATTATGGCACTTCCTTTGCCTGATCACTCCAGTCATATCACCAAACCATCACATGACACCAAAGCTGGGAATAGATATTTTCAACACGCACACTCCCTTCTTGAGCTTTCTTTGTCCTTGTTGTCTTGATTTCTTAGAGCTTTACACCCCTAGCAAAATGTCCCCTCTTGTGGCAGTTGTAGCACTCCACTTTGGACTTATCAAAACCAATAGTCTCATTGCCATTAACATTAAGCTTTCTTCCTGTATTCTTCAAAAACCTTCTTGCTCTCATAGTCAACATGGACATTTGCCATCTCAAATCCATCTCTTCCATGTCATATGGATGGATTTGTTGCAAGTCCTCATGTATAATTTGAGACTATTATGGTTGACTAGCATAGAATGCACGAATAACAGCATCAATCAAGTTATCAATATTTTAGAGTTAGCAGCATTGAACTTTAAGTGCTATACCCCCCCCCCCCCCCCCCCCCCCCCCAGCATTAGAAACTCCATGAGCAGTATTAACTGCTTCATTAGTACTGCTAGTGTTGTTATTTGAAGAGGACACAAAAGCCATGTTTTGTGTGCTTGAACTTGAGTTAGACATCCCTTTAACTTCTGGTTCATGCACCTTGAGATTGTTGTAGAGATCATTCATGATCATTGTATCCAAATCAGCTTTATACCTCCACACAACACAGTGTGTTTCCATTCAGTGACAAACTTCTTAATAACTTTGATTAACAACTTCTTGGTGAAAGCTTTTCATCCAAAAGCTACAAACTACTCACTAGCTTTTGAAGCCTATCAAAGTTTGATCAAGCCTCTCTGTAACTTGAGCGGTGAAGTTTTTCGAATATTGCTTCTTAAAAGAAGATCCTTTGGTCTTTTTAGTAAGCTGCTATTCCTACCAAAATCTCTTTATCAACACTTCCAACACTTTTAGCATACGATATAGAGTTAAAACTTTAATATGTTTCAATTGGGAATGCTCATCATTAAAGGAATCCTAGCTTTCACCTCTAATCTTCTCTGAGCCTTTTCTTCAGACAGTTGTAATAGGCATCTTTGTCACAACACCTTCCACAATTGTTGTTTTTGGCAAGGTTGCACCATTTCTCTATACTTCCCACAATTGCATAGTCTATCATCTGTAGATATTGTTCAATCATCATCCTTCATAATCTCATACTCACCCAGGTTTAGCATGATAACTTTAGATGCAAGCCACCAAGTGAGCAGAATCTTGATCAATCATTTTAAGAAAAAGATCTTGCGTATAAACACATGTACTTCTCTTTTAAACTTCTCGAACAAGCTCTGATACCACTTGTTGATCCCACTTCAATAGATCAAATTCCTTAAATGCTTGTTTAAGGTTTAGTTATATTAAATAAATCTAACACAACTATAGTAAAAACATTGTTGAATGTATTAAAGATTAGTGTTGAATCTAATCTTTAACATTGAGGAAGAATGATCATGAAACAATAATTCTATGAACTATAATTCAACCAAACAAGATCCAATAGTATTAATGATAATAATACGAATACTCTTAAAGTATTAGGGTTACAAAGACCTTGAAGCTAAGAATTATACGACTAAGATTGATTTTTGGTTTTGATTCTGGTGTTGGTACATCAATCTCTATGCCCTAGGACCTCCTTTTATACACCAAGGAGTCCTACTCTCTGACCATATCTTTTTCTAAGTATAATAAAATATATCTATAATAACTAATATATATCAATTAAAGCATTACTAACAAACAGTACTAACTTACACTAGCAGTACTAACTTAACACTAGCAGTACTAACTACTTAGAATATTTTCTTGAGCAGTAGTAACTCTTCAGCAGCATTAACTTCAAGCAGTTTTTGTACTAGCAGTAGTAACTTTCACTAGCAGTAGTAACTTTCACTAGCAGCATTAACTTTTGTACCAACAGTAGTAACTACATATATATTTTTCTTGAATTTCATGAGCAGCACTAACTTCATTAGAGCAGTATTAACATAAACTTGAGCATCAGTAATTCCAACAGCATCAAGAAGACTTTTAATCCCAACATTCCGTGACAAATAAGACAAGTTTCTATTAAGAGAAACACCCGTATGTCTGGAGGTGTGTCATTGCATCACTGGTCCATGATGTCATTCTTCAATGATCAAAATTTCTCTTTGTGAAACCGTAGAATTATGTATTGACCCTTTTCTGCCTAAGGATTTGAGTGCGTAGGGAGGGCGCTTTTGTTTCACCCTTTATCCAACATTTCTTTTTTCATTCTTCAACCCCTCAATGCTTACCAAACTTCCATTACTACACCTTTGTTGAGATTGTTCATTGTTAGCTCAACTTTGTCGGCATTATTCCCGTTTTCTCATTCATCTCAATCATACCTCATGTGACTAGCTGATTGTCCTATACTATGGATTGTCCTTGGTAATTCCCTCCGTTCTGTTGGATCAAGGACTAATACTAACCTAACCACTTATGACTTCATGAATCGACGTGAATTAAGATGTTGTTGGTATGATCTCGTAACTATAAAACTTTTTCCCTAAGAAAAGATAAACAGCACTTTGCTTCTTTAGGATCACTTTAATATTTTCAAGATTACATTTTAAATACATATCTTCCCTTATTTTAAATACTAATTCACTTATTTTAAATACATGTTCATTAAAATGACATGAAAATCTAGGATAAACATTATACTTAGCATGAATTATTAAAGAAATTAACTTGCCCTCCTCAATTTTTACATAATGTATGACGAACCTAAAAAAATAATTACCAGTTGTAAACGAATATAAAATTGAGGGTTAGCATTGTTGAGCACATAGTTTTGAAGATTAATGAATGTCATTGGAAGAATTTTTGAAAATTGTGCACAACCACTAAATCAATCTTAATTACATACAATCTATTTAGTAGTCATATTATTACTGATTTATTAAGACTTTTTTATAATGTTTTGAATAACATAAATATTGTCATGTTATGATGGATCCTAAATTCATTAAAACTTTGTGTTTTATGAAAAACTCCCCCTCATAACATGAACTCAATTTTAAAAATACATCAAATGTGAGAAGAAATAGTCCTTGTAAAACTATTGAGTGTAATGGAGTGTTGAACACACAATTTTGAAAGATTATGAATCGTCAGTGAGAAATTCTTAAAAATTGTGTTCAACTTTTTGAAAAAAAACAAATGTTGGAAGACTTCTCTCCTAACTTTAAGGATAAGCGCACTGAAACGTACACTCTCTTTTGTCGTTCGGGTCCGAGTTGCAATCTGAGAGCAATTATAAGTCATGAAGAAAAATTAGAAATTACATGTTTTGAAGCATTTGAAACTCATTGCCCGAACTTCAATTACCACCGAGTCAATGTTAATCGACATTTAAAGGCAAGTAAAATTTATCGATTCCCAAAGACATGCCGAGAAGTTCATTTATGTGAAACATTTTTTGATTTTTTAATTATGTATTTCATTATTAAAATTTTATATTTTGTATTTGTTTTTATATGTCTTATATAGTTGTATTTTGATTTTCTAAAAATATTTACCAGTCGATGTTACAAAGAAGTAATCAAGCAAATTCATTTTGCGCAGAACCTCCATTCTGCATGGATCAAACATCTTCATACAAATCACTGACAAATACTGAAACCTATCTTACGGTAAGCTTTTTGTAAACATAATCAGATAATTGCGGTATTCAGTTCTGACAAGAGTAACAATTCACTTATACCTTTTTTCAACCAGTTCCTTATAAAAGTGAAAACGAGTATGGATGTGCTTGGTACGGGAGTTGTTTTTGAGCACAGTGGTGCATGAGATTCTGCTATGTCTGACTGAGTAGTCGCAATAACCAATGGTATTTTGTGTATTTGAAGCCATAATCATTAATGTGTCTCATCCACATTACTGAAGCACAACTTTTGCAGTAACGCCACGGTACTCGGCCTCTGCTAAAAGACATTGCAGTACAGCCCTGCATCTTTGAACATCCAGCTGACTAACTTATCACCTAGGAATTGTATTCCTCTAGAAGTGCTTTTTGCGAGTATCAAGACATCCGACATGGTTGGCATCTGAAAAAGCTGTTAGTTCAAAGCCAGAATCCTTCGAATACCAGAGTCCCATGTTAATGGTACCCTTTAAGTATCTTAAAGATCCTTTTAACCGTCTCGAATGTTTTATCAGTCAGTCTTGTTGATCTACCTTGCACAATAACATACTGCTTGCACTATATCTGTTCTACTGAATGTCAGATACATGAGTGACCCATATTACTATGAAGTCAGTTTGGTCACAACTAGTATTCACTCAAATCTGCATCTAATTTAGGTTTGGTAGACCCTTGGTATGTACCAACCGTTGTTAATAGGGTATCACATTTTCCCATACCATATATTAAAGTATTTCTAAAGCGGTACTTTAGACCTGATTGAATATAGATACCTCTGGGGATTGGGATCTGAAGTCCTAAAAAAGAATTTCCTTTCCTCCATTAAGGACATCCTCAAATCAACTTGCATGTAATTTTCCAAATCGTTTTATAAAGATTTAGGTTTGTAGACCCAAAAATAATGTCATCGACGTAAATTTGCACAAGTAGAATTTCCTCCCCGTATCTTATCGTGAATAGAGTAGGGTTAGTGGTACCTTTAGTAAAGCCTTTGGACATCAGGAAATTTAAGAGTTCATCATACCATGCTCTTGGAGCTTGTTTCAGTCCATATAGAGCTTTCCTTAGACGATAAACTTTCTCTGGATGATCATGATCAACGAACCCATCTGGTTGTGCAACATAAACCTTCTCCTTCAATGGACCATTAAGAAATGCCTTTTTCACGCCCATCTGATAAATTAGAAAATACTTGTGTGCAGCATATGTGACGAAAATCCGAACAACTTCCAACGTACGAACTAGAGCTACGAACGAATTCCCTCGAAATCCAATACCTTTCTCCCAACCTAAACCCTTAGCTACAAGTCGTGCCTTATTGTGAATTACAGTTTGGTCTTATCCTTTTTGTTCTTCCATAACCACTTTAGTTTGATTACGTTCTTGCCAAAGGGTTTGTCAACGAGTTCCCAGACTTGTAGTCTGTCAAACTGATGAAGCTCTTCCTGCATTGCCTCTATCCATGCAGAATCAGCCATTGCTTCCTTAATGGTTTTTGGTTCAGCATACTTTACGGTGAGTTGCGACATACACATTTCAGATCTGTTACCAGTTACATCTTGATTGCACTGGCTTGATGGATTTCCACAAACTTGTCTTAATCGGAGTTGATCATTTTGTCCATCGTGGTATTCAAGAATGCGTGTGGTCGATAAAGGGTACGCATATTGAATTATCAATACTGCTTAGGAAACACACAATTTCTCTTACCGGGTGTAACAGAAAGGATTGATAAATTCATCTTGATGGAACTGCCGTGTATCTTCTGCTTGATATCGTGTTTCCCTCACATTAACATAATTGATGGATTTGTTTGAGTATTCTTTTTTGAAGATTGAATATTCGTTATAGTGTTTGTGTCTGTTGTTTTAGAATACTGTGGGAGGAAGAAGAATTGATTGACCCTTGAAGTAACCTGCATAGAAAAATTCGATCGTACAAAGGACCAAAAAGAAATCCACTCTTGTATGTGAAGACTTGTTGTATCAGCGTAGGAGAAACATTTTGTAGTTGGGGGACGAGGCCAGAGTTTTCATAATCTGACGCCTTTTGTCGTTGGGGAACGAGGCCTGAAGTGTCATTAGCAACAGACGTCTCAGACATCTCTTTGATCTCATCAAATCTAAGATGTATGGATTCAACTATCAATCGGGTTCTCTGTTGTAAACACGGTATCCCTTAGACTGAGTGAAGTATCCCACCAGAATGCACAAATCCCCTTTTTCTTTCATCTTGTCAAGATTTTCACCATCTCTGGTTAAGTAACAGGTGCAACCAAAGATGAGTATGTGCGAATTAAAGGTTCATTGTCATTGATTGAAGTGGTAATGCCTTGTTTGTCTCATGGATGTCGGAATATGATTGGATCTATTTTGAGTATAGCAGAGAAGAGATTATGATTGAGGCCTTCGACGTAATAAACCCTGTTGATCGTGATATTTCCTTGAACCAGATCTCCATAACCAAGAATTGGTGCAAACTGATCATTGCCAAACCGAACAGTACCTAGATATTTTTCAACAAAATTGCATAGCGGTGTTAGATTGCCCGTCAAGTCTTTGAACAACCAATTAAAAAAATATATAATAAGAAAAAAAAAGGGGGGGGGGGTGAAAAAAAAAAAAAAATTAGAAAAATAAAAAAAAAAAAAGAGGGGAGTCAACAATGAATAGGATGAGTTTTTGAACAATCTGCAAGAGAATTAGAGGAAGATGGAATATTTAACAAATTGGATCCTAAGATTTGTGAGTTTCAAGGACATTAGTTTTTCCTTAGATGCATTGTCTATAGCAAAACTAACTCACTTTTTCATATTCTCGTTCCTAACTTTAGGCACCCATTTCATTTTTGTCTTAGGAACCCATTTATATCCTGATGGACATTGTTGTGCTATCCACCATTTCCACGCCTTACTTGTTTTCTCATATAGAATCCTATAGTAACTCTTGGAATTTATGATAGTGGATTATGATGCAACTGTTTTCTTACAGTATGTTACAACAGATTTGTTCGCTTGACTTTTAGGTTTTTTAGTACTAATAGGCACTACTTTAGGCTTCTTAGTTCTAGCATTCACGTCATTCAAATATTTAGAAACACAAGCATCATGATTCAAATTAAACACATATTTTTCACAATTAGCACAAACAGCATTAACATTCGAAGTTATGGATTTTAAACTGTCATTACTCGCAGTTACAGACTTTGTTTTATTAAAAGTACTAGAAATCCTATGGTGGTCTTCTACTTCAGTATTCTTATCCTTCACATGACTATTGCTTGGCATGACCTTATCTTTCATTTGAGTGCTCCTAAGTTGTAGTCTGCTAACATTAGTTTGGTGAATTATTCCTGTAGAGGTAGACACGCGAGGATTAGTATTCCTAGAAGTCTGAGGCAATTGTGGTGCTCTAGTTTATGTTGTCCTATTGTCAATTCGATACATGCCTGGTTTAATCACATTTGTGTTTCTTACAGCTTGTGTTGCTGTTTTAGGCAAAATCTGTGTAGTGACTGGTTTTGATAAACCCTCTGACAAATTAGTTTTGGGAATCGACTTTGTTTGTGAAAAACTTTTCCTCTCAAGAGAGTCTGAAAAAGGAGCCGGTTTGCTTAAAACTGATGGTTTTGGAATTCTTTGTGCATTTGGTTGTCGAAAAACAGATGGTTTATCAAACTTAGTTTCCACATACTTTCTTTTGCAGTTCTCAATGAGTTTCTTTAACTCACTTATAGCAATGTGCTTGTCTTGCAATTGAGCTTTCAAATCTTGTATCTCAAAATATTGTTCACGTTCTTTCAAAAATACTTTTGACGCTTTTTCTTTGCAAACTGTGTCATTTTTTATTTGTTCTTGACATTGTTGTAAAGCGAGTTCAAGAGAAATCGAGTGTTTTTCTAATTTAGTAAAACTTCATAAAAGCTCAGTATAAACCTCTTTACTAACAAATTCAGTTTGTTTCGAAAGATTTTATGCAAGACATTCACATTCCTTGACTTTATGAAGATATAAGCAGTGCAGTTCAGTGTGCGCATCTAAATCAGATAACGAACATTATACACACGAACACAAAACTAAATAATATCCCCGGGGCTCTGATACCAAATGTTGGTAACCCGAAACCACCTTCATTTCATACTTGAATAAGAAAAATAAGATGAGAAGATAAAGAAAGAATTTTAGAGAGAGAAACTAGAGAGAGAAAGTAGAGAGAAAATGAGATGGTTGATTACCTTGCACAAAAAATACAAATGAGACCAACACCCTCTCCACACTTGGAGAGGGTTATTTATACTCAATGGGGGCCGGCAATATTAGGCTTTAATGGGCCAGGGTATTTGTCTTGGGCCGGGCTCGGGATTACAAATGGGTTTAAACCCGATACTAGTACAAGATTAGCTTACGATTACGAGCCCGTTTACCCTTCTAGCCTATTACTACATAAGTAAGATAAAGACCGAGATTGACTTAATATTTGAGGCTAACATTTACCTTATTTCCACTTAAGTGTGGAGGAGACCCCTATAAAAAAGGAAGAAAAAAACCTAAAATATTTTGTTTTCTGTATTTTTTGTGTTTTCTTTTGTGCGGGTAATTAGCATATATAATAGAAAATGAAGGAGAAGAAAATGTTCGCTCAGGAATAGCTCTCTTGCAACTATAAATTCTACTGCCCTAGGAAGTTCTCGTTTCCTTTAATTTTCCTTATTTTTTTCATATTTATCAGTTCTCACATTGAGGGCAATGTTCAACTTAAGTGTGGATGGGAGCCAAATAGGAAAAATTAAATATATCATTTCCCCCCATGTTTGTCCTGTAATCTGGCTACACTCTTAACTGATATTTGATAAAAAAAATTAATATATAGTTTTCTTTCAAATTAAACAAAATGTATACACTTAGTAAGGCAAATCCTATCCGGTAATTTCAAATTAAAAAAAATGTATACATTATAACTAGCACAAAAATCAGTCCACCAAATTGTGAGGTATATTATAGCTTGATGCATTTCTTTTGCATATTTTATGAGAGAGCATGTAATTTAGTAGCTCTAGAACGTGTGCTTGATTATCATTTACTAACCTCATTGAGGTTAATTTATAGACATTTTCGTATGATAAGAGGTAAAATAAAATCCCATGTAATCCTATTATCCATAGCACTCCCTTTTAGTGCTAAAAATCTCCCAAGTATGAAGAATGCTCAATGTGCTCAAAGATCAAAGTTCGGTGTGAGCCTTAGTTATAGTATCGTTTGGTATTAAAAAAAAGTTATAAAGTCGTTATAAGGCTCTGATTTGGCACATGATATTATTATACTCCTCATAATCACCCACATCATATTTCACGTTTTGCCTCTTTGAGATTTTGTCTAGGTGCACACACCGCAACGGTCATGTTTATGTGTCTTGTACAAGCATATGGTAGCTATCTAGATTATGTATGTGCAAATTGAGTGATCTCACAAAATTTAATCCCTATCTAAGTGACTCGAGTGAATAAATAAACACATCCTGTAACACCCCCAAAAATGTGTCGTGGCGGAAATATGTCCGGGGGCGTTGCTTCATAATACAATAGCACAAGATACAAGAGAACGACCTCTAAATGTGTCGTTTGAAAAGTAATCTCGTTGATTTCTTTGAAATTGATATAACATTTGTCCCATAATTGCATCACAATGAAAAGCTTGAAAATAATCCAACGAGATTTGATCATTTGCATGTAAGTAGAAATCCATAAATGAAATCTTGTCAATTTTAGACTCCATTGCACATCAAGTAAGCCAAGCATCTAATTCACCTGAGAAAAACATGCTTAAAAGTGTCAACATTAAAGTTGGTGAGTTCATAGAGTTTTGTAAGTATAAATGTAAATGTTGGAATCCAAAGATTTGTAAAGTATGTATGATTATTTCAATCCTTATAATAATCGCCAAAATGTAATAGTCAATGTAGAATCAAAAGAGTTTAGTGTTTATTGCTTCGCCGCAATATAATAAAAGTGTTCAAAAATTAGTAATGTTCAATAAGTAGTATGGACAGTGAGGTCGTTGATTTTCCAAAATGTATGGGTCTACTATAACAAATACAGTACCACATAAATAATATCTACTGTTGCACTAAGCTCATGACACCGAAGCTCGACATATATGTATGCAATTTAATGCACAAAAGGTGCCCGTGTAGATGTTCAAACCCGTAAACATCCAAATTGTTCCGACATGTATGCATTCGTTGTTTCAGTACTGTCGAAACTAGTGAGAGCTACTCACCCGAACAGGGATGTCAATCCCAAATAGATCTATTTATACACTCGCGCTTCCTCAACCGGTCCTCCGGTCAAGAAATTGACAGTTCATGATAATTGGGCAATGGTGGGTTATGTTACTTAGGCACATGTAAACAGGAGATGATAACCGAAAACACTTGTGTCCAATAAAAATTAACTGTTGTATTCGTAAATAGCTTTGAGTACTTAAATCCATAAGTAGAAAAGAGTGTGATATAAATCAAGTAGTTGAGTTCGAAATGAGTATGTAAACAATTTCGTAAACATGTATGCAAATGAGTATGTGACAAAGTATGAAACCAAGTTTGTAATGAATTGCAAAATCAAGTATGTAAACCAAGTATGTAGAATAGTATGTAAAAGATATTGTAAACGAATATGTAAACAAGTTGTATTGAGCATGTATTCTCCCCCGAGATTTGTAAAGTAAATGTAAAACAAGTGAAAGAGGGGCTATAAACTCACATCGATGATGAAGAACGATTGGCGGGAATGTACACATTGAGTACAAGACGAAACGGAAACTGAAACGGCTCGACCAAGAAGTTGCAACTAGTCTTAACGGCTAAGTCTCACTAGCCTAGGGTAATGCGTTTGGGTTTTCCGATGAATGATTATGTCAACGCGACACGTTGATAAAAGATTTAGATTTAAGGTTGTAATAGTTTGGTGGTTGGTTAAATAAATAAATTGAAAATATACGCAAAGTGTGTAATATATATTCTTTATATATTACATATGGAAAATAAACCTTATATAATTCATACCGTGAATTATATAACCAGACAATCATCCCAACTATTAATGGAAAGTATATAATGCTTTGCAAGTATTATATAATAAGTGGGTGTAAATAAATTAAACCAATTAGTTTGACACAAATTTCATTAATAAAAAGACTTGGAATAAAAGTAGACACCTGTCTTAACGTTATTAATTATACAACCGATGTTTGTAACAGTTTATAACCATTATAAAATAATATATTTTGTAAATATATTTCGTTTCTTGATGGTTGCGTCAAGACAGTTAGTTCATTGATAAAGAGTATAGTTTTCGTTCATTGGTCGGGTTATTTTATAATACAAGTTAATGTATCTTTAAAAATATAATCTTGGAGTCCCCTTTTATCGGTTTCTAAAAAAATAGCAATTCTAGTAAAACATTACTAAATGTTTCGACAATTCTCAATATACTAAAAAAAAATTGGCTAAGTTTGACCAGGATATTTATTCCACCAAAATGGGTATAAAAAAAATATCATTACAGATCTTACGACTGATATAACCGCGTTTCAAGGGTGTTTATTAATTATCGTTTAATAAACATTATTTCCATATTGTAACTTCGTACGAATCATAGTATTTTATATTCGTCCGCAGTCTAATATAGTGTATCCGAAAAATAATAATTTGTCACATTTATTTAACCAATTAACCACCGGTATATATCCGGTTTTATATTTATCCAAAACTCAACATATTTATTTTAGCCGTTTTTATATTAAACCAAACGCACCATTTACGGTTAAACTGCTCACCTAAACGCACCCTAATCTTGTAAACCCAAATCCAAACGCACTCAAACGCACTCTACGGCTGCTACATCGAAACCAAACGGACCTAATCTATTTATAACTTAACCAAACACTCCCACTGTTGTTACTGAACCAAACGCGCCCTAAGTGGCTGCTGACCCAAAACCCAACGCACCCTGGTTCGTGTCTTCAACCCGAACGCACCTTTGGTGCTACTACAGCCAAACGCACCTTAATGTGGTGTTAGCCACATAAACAAACACACCATCGTGGTGTTAACCATATAAACGGCCGCACCCTTGGCTGATATGAAACAACCAAGCGCACCCTATACGCTGAATCCAGACCGAACGCACCCCTACTAGTGCAAACCACCCGCACCCTTGGTGCTTTGAAAACCAACCTGAACGCACCCTTGGGGTTTAGCCAGATAAACGAGTACACCCTTTTCGGGGCTGCTATACCAATG